>JALPSE010000299.1:0-29999 GCA_030558545.1 Bipolaris gigantea | reverse complement strand
TGCCATTCCCCCCCCCCCTCCCCCCCGCCCCTCTTTTTTTCCGGGTCTGATTTGAGATATCGGTTTTTAGGATCCCGTATGGAAACATCGCAAGAATCGACACGATAAAACGAATCCGGATTTCGACTACGAGGCTTGGAAGCGGAAACACACTGCGTTTGCCGATGAGGCGGTGCCAGAATGGGTTGCTACTGTCGTTGATCGATACAAGAAACAGAACCCAAAAACCAAGTTTGCGTGCGTCGGATATTGTTTTGGCGCGCCTTATGTATGCGACGAGTTGGCTAAAGACCGCGTCACTGTTGGAGCTTTTGCTCATCCGGCTTTTTTGAAAGAGCACCACTTCCGGAATATACAAAGTAAGTTTCATCTATCAGTTCTCTGGAAATATGTATAGCAGCACCTAACAGTTTGAAAATCTAGAGCCTTTGTTCCTTTCCTGTTCTGAGAAAGACCATACCTTTGATGTTCCTAGTAGGCGACGCGCACTAGATATACTACAAGAAGGAAGCAAAACGTTTCACTATCAACTATTTTCTAGTGTTGAACATGGTTTTGCGTTGCGGGGAAATCCTGATGATCCTTATCAGCGTATGTGTGCCGATTTTCCTGTAGTCGTCAGACTGCTAATGAGCTGTGCGTAATAGGCTGGGTCAAGGAACAGAGTCTTTCGGGAATTGTTGGATGGTTTGATTATTGGTTGTCGCAAGCTGAGAATGCTTGAGCGTTGACGCTGAGGGTAGTATCCGGATAGAGTACATTGTATATTGTTTCACCTGAGATTTAAATTCATCGTATTGAGTCTTGTTTGTGCTCTTCTGTCACATCTCCTACAATTTGTTTATTCGACTTCATGAATACTTCTGATTGGTTCAGTCGTGCGGCCAGACACAAGCGATCGATTTTTAATACATCTTGTCAATTGCTACTTCAACCCAATCGATACGATATGTGAGCTGGAGGAGTAGCAGCAACAACACGTGAGTGCGCAATTCCGCTAGCGACGACCGGCACGCCGAGACACGTCTCAAGCAACGCCCATAACCGACACATGATGATGGCAACGCGCAACTCAGAATCACAGCTGACCTACAGAGATGAAACATTTGAACAGGTTGGCCAAAAGCAGGCGCTATCATAGGTCCGGGCCTTGCTGCAATGGGCCCGTTTGAGCCTCGGCCAGTTTCCTCGGAATGTACCCGGTGAGTCCCACCACGTCCAGTGGGGAACAAGTCCGTCACGGCACGGAAGCATCAACAAGATTTAAAACAGCGGAATACTTAATGTAGGAGGAAGATGGCACAGCGTGAGTAGCATACATCTTGAGTTTCTTGATCGACTACCCAAATCGTAATCTTTTCTCACGCTGTCCAAGAACTACACATAGTGAATGCCATCCAAGTCTCACTTTCCGCATCATGACGCCTCCCCGAGCATTGGATTTCACTGGCGATGTCGCCATAGTAACAGGTAAGCAATACAATTCAATCTCCATTCACCTCAATTGCCGGAAGAAAAGTCGGAATTTGTAATCTAACTATTCCATCTACATTCAGGTGCCGGCTCGCGAATGGACGGTGAAATCGGCAATGGTCGAGCGACTGCGATTTTACTGGCACGCCATGGTGCAAAAGTTGCTTTGCTCGACTATAACGTCGACTGGGCCAAAGAGACCAAGCGCATGATTGACGAAGAGGGCGGTATCTCCGAGGTCATACAAACGGATGTGACCAAGGAGGAGTCGTGTAAAGCCGCTGTGAACAAGACGCTAGAACTTTTCGGCGCGATACATATACTAGTGAACATTGGTAAGCTCCCAACTTCATATATGCGAAAATACTATGCGCAAGTATTTTTACGTACAGTGCGTTAATCATGCTTTGTTTGTTGCAGTCGGAGTCGGCGGAGCCATGGGCGACGCCACAGTCGTAAACCTCGACGCGTGGGAGCGCGACTTTCGCATCAACGTCACGAGCATGGTCCTCATGAGTCGGTTCGTCATCCCCGAAATGCGGAAGCAAGGGCGAGGATCGATTGTCAACATGTCCTCTGTTAGCGGCTGTAGGTGAAAATGTTTCGGCAAAGTTTGCCGCTCGTCGGCAGATCTGCAAAACAGCTAACAGGGTGTAGTGTTAGGAGGTAACCCTAGTCTGCTTTACCCTACTACCAAAGGCGCCATCATTCAGATGACCCGGGCTATGGCGGCTCAGCATGGAAGAGAGAACATCCGTGTCAATTGCGTTTGTCCCGGAATGGTATACACGCCTATGACGCGCGGGCGCGGCATGACAGATGAGATGCGAGAAGCTCGAATTAACCAAAATCTTATGAAGAAGGAAGGAACGGGCTGGGATGTGGGCTATGGTGCGTTTCTCCCAAACTATCTCCGGGAACTTCAAAATCCAGACCAATGGAATAACACATGTTTGCAGCTATATTATTCCTCTCAAGCAAGGAAGCAGGATGGATTACGGGATTGATCATGCCTGTTGATGGAGGCGTAAGTCTTCCAAATCCTTCCTTTTCCTCTTCGGGAGCTGGAAACTAACGAAATTTGCATAGACAACTGCTGGAAAAGCTGATCGACCTGCCCTGAAGCCAGATACATTAGCTGAGGCGACTACGGGCGTGAGCAACTAGGCGAGAAAAGACTTGTATGAGTAGTTAACACGATTAGATATATAGCAGCTAAAAACTATACTCTGATTCAGATAGTAATCATAAAGTAACCGACTCTAAATGTACCGAGGAAATGATTTATAATGACATGGCATCTCGAGAATCGAGCCACGTTTCTGGGAAGCAATCCAAAGCTGCCATGGAACTAAAGTCCATTTCACCTACATGTGAGCCCATGGAGAAGTCGACTAAAAGTTCAGGGTACAGATAAGGAAATGCAGGTATATATGAGTTCATGTGCCCCCCAATTGAATCTGCTGACATGTGCGTACTGCCTCGATCTTGATCATGCGCAGCATCTGGCGGTTGTTGATGCTGGCCCAATGTGGCATGGCTCAAACTTCTGATGATGATGTTCAGACTTCTTTCAAGTATTGGGCATAGACGCATACCGGCATTCAGAGCGCGAAGAAATGTTCGCAGCACTGGATGCGCAGTACCTTGATTGCATCTTTTGGCGTCTTCTAGCACGGCTGATGCCCCCGTGTAGATGCAGTACCCCATCAAGTAGGTAATATTCTCTAACCCGAATGTCGACTCAATTAACAGAACCAGCTTCTCGATACCATGAGCCGCTGCGATACATGTCTCGTAGTGAGCGGGTACAGACCAGAATGGGCGGTGTGCTAAAATCACGGTAGTGTAGTACAAAAGGTTTTGCGAAACAATGTGTGGTGGTGGCGAGACGGCAGGAATGTAATCTGGCTCATAACGCAGGTGAGTTGGAGACTCTGCTCGCCAGACATCAAGTCGTACTTTGATGTCGCGGAGGGCTGACTCTGTGATTTCTCGACTTTTTCGGGAATAGAGCTGAGAGATGATGTCGTTTATGATGATGGAGAGCTTGCAAGAGTTTGCAAAGCAGGATACTGCACGACTCGTCTGAGGCGCGTATCGACTCTGCGTGAGCTTGGCAATGTCAACAGAATCCCCATAGTAGGGAGACCACGACTCGAGTTCCATGGAATCATCAACTAAAGGCGTCAGAAGCTGCCAATGAACTCTAAAGGAAGGATTTACTCACGCTGATCGAGTGTGCTATGTGGCAGTGATTCAGTAATAGCAGGAAGTCTTCCTGTGTACATACTAATGGCTCTTTAAAGCCAAAAGTTAGTCATGAAGGGTAGTCAACAGTTGGCAGAAGAAAATGACGTACTTGTCCCAAAAGTAACAGCTCGAAAATAGCCGTTTCCGAACTTCAGCATCTACAGGGCCAAACCTCCGAATGCCGGGATCGCAGTGCTGTAGTCCGAGGTCACTTGCCATGCGAAAAGCAATTCCGCTATACACCCAGGCTTGAGAAATGGAGCCGTTGGCGAGCTCACGAGCGCTGAGTTGTAGGAGTGCTTGGACTGTTGGTATGGAACTTGGCTGCTGTATGGCTGTTCCTAACAAGCAACGCATGCGGACTTGCAGAAATTCTGCACAGCTTCCACTTTGGTACTTGGCCGCATGCGCACATATCACAGTAAGAAGTAACTCAGAGTAATAACGACCTCCAGTCGCCATATCACCTGTTAAATGTATCAGCACGTGGTATAACCTATCAATGGTATGATGAGACGAGAGCCGGGTCGGGGTTTGAACCTACGAACAAAGGCTATGCCACAAGTCAGCCATATTGGGTAACATTTTTTCGTGGAAGCAAGCGGCCGTACCTGGACGGTAAACATACATAAACATGGGAGACACCCACGTCCAATGCATGTGCAAGAGCTTGACCATGACCTGGCGTGGGATACCTGTCTGGAGTGAGGCGTTTCCGATGGCAAAGTCTTCCCATATCTTGGATTCCTGATAGTGAGCCGTGAGCGTTGAACTGATTTCAGTTGTTGAGAGGGTGCCAGGAGGGGCTGAGCAGGCCTGCGATATCTGAGATGGCAACTGGAGCTGTGGAGGATCGTGGATGGCCGATGTGGGACCATAATACTGTATATCGCCGTTTTCATCGAGGCTCAGATTCAGCAACTGGTCTTTGGATGTGCTTGGACATGTCATTTGGAGGTTAGTAGGGCGATGGTTGGTTTTGAAAGCGGGCGGCTCTTCGGCAGGTGCGACATCTGGAGATACCATGGCAGCGGCGAGCGGGCCTGTTGGAGTGAGGGCTGGCTGAGGAGAGATATCGCTCTGTGATGAAGCGCTGTGCTGAGCACGAAGGCTTCGGATAGTTTCTTCGGCCTCTTGCAAGCGCTGAGCCATGGCTATGATCTGCGACATAGGCGGCGTCTTGTCGTATCGACACTCGTCGCCGTAGATGTCGCATGTCTTGCAACGTGGCTGACCACCTCCACATCGCATCTGCGAGCAATTTGTTCAGATGGGTCAGGCAATAATGGAACAGAGGCTACCTTTCGGGTCCTGCAATTAGCGCAGGTCAGTCCTCTGTAGTGACGGGTATCATTCTGCGATCTGGAGCCCTTCTTTCTCGTGTGTCTAGCCTGGGACGGCCGTGGGGTAGAGGCACCATCATCCACGGGCGATTGCATGGTGAAAGAGAGGACTGGTCGTCACATCATAGCAACGTCCGAAGAAGCCTCTGATGCAAGTGGACAGACAAGCCTGGGCACAACGGATAAAAGGTGGGTCAAGTGCGGGGAGACAAGACTTGCTTCGGCGTCGCTACCGCGACCACGAGAGGCCACGGCCAGGGAGTGCAGACCCGATGATGGATCCGTGGTTTTGCCGGCAGCTGTCGGCCAAAATCCGCGGCCAGAATCCGATTACTTACTAAGCAAGTAGTCCGGAACACCGTGCTCTCGCCCCGATCACTGCAAATTAGGCTTCAGGATATCTCAATAGACCTCCGGATTCGACAACTAGGTATACTAAGAATACACATACTGTACGAGCCCATTTTCGGCATAGTCTGCTCATCAAATATATGTGTACACACGTCAGCAACCAGTTCCGCTTCCGTTTCCACTTCCGTCGCCCCACCTTCCTACTTCACCCATCTGTATTCCTGGCTATACGCACTTCGGCCCTCCATTTGCTTTCTTGCCATACCTCCTCCCCCCAGCTGTGCCATTAAACCTTGTACGACCGTGCAAGCATGCCAACGTCTGTCACATTCGCAATGCCCAAAAATGTAGAATATGCTTTCTCGGCCCTGGCATCTCCAATCCTCCTTGCGACCTGCTCAAGAAACTTGGTGCGAAGGAATTCTACACTCAGCGGGTTCTCATAGCTGCCAAGGCCATGCTCGACGTGCAACTCGATTTTTTTGCCGCCCGCAAATTCAACCGTGACATAAGCCTCGTGGTCTTCGACCGCTTCATCGCTCGTCACTGTCACCTTCTCCCGCAGTGCCATCACAGTCGTGTTGCGTACCATCTCATCAGTGAACTGTGTCGGGGTGGCTTCGCCGCTGAGGAGCGCCACGGCTGCCGCGTGGTACACACTGAATTTTCCCTCCAGGCCCGTTGTTGGTGTCTTGTTGTCCGTTAAGAACAAGACGCGCGGAGCTGTACGTGCGGTCACGTTTGTGATTTCTCCTAGCTTTAACCCTTGCTTCAATGCCTGCTCTCGCACCTGTATCCAGCCGTCAATTGCAGGGTGGATAATCCGGTCGCATGGGAATGGCTTGAACGTATTGAGCAGCAACTCCCAGCGCTGACCAAGAGTGTTCACCTCAGCGGTCAGATTTTCCCGTGTGCTGATGACATGCGACCAGCCTCTGGGTGCTTCTAGACTTTTAAGGGATCCACTGAAACCTTTTTCGGCTAGTACTGCCGCCATGAGTCCATTCTGCGCTGCACGCCCGACATGGAATGGTTTCGTATCGGTTCCAAAAGACTCGTGCATGCCAGTAACCTGAACCGATGCAATCGATATGGCCTGTTGAAGCTTAGGCAGGTCCAAGCCGAGTATCTTCCCAACAGCAACTGCAGCTCCCACGGAGCCTACAGTACTTGTGATGTCTAGGTAAAATGTCAGTTTCTGGCCATAAAACCGAGATCATCACGAAAACTTACGCCATCCTACATTGTAGTGTTCTGGGAAAACCGAGACGCCAATTTTGCACTCAGCTTCTACGCCGGCAACGAAGGCCGTCACAAAGTCCTTCCCTGATATCGGCGCTTTCCATTCGGCCACAGCAAGCAGGGCTGACAACACAGGCCCTGAAGGATGGATTGGATTGTCTCGGTGTGTATCGTCGTAATCATCTGCGTGAGATGCTATCCCATTGATGAGTGCTGCTGTCTGGGCATCGACCAGTGTGTCCGTGGCCAAGATAGTTGAATTTCCCTGGCCACCCAGAAAAGGCGTCACAGCTTCGAAAGCAATGCCGGGGGCTGGTTGAGAGTACCCGCCAATGGCACAGCCAGCCCAGTTGTAGATACTTTTGACGGAGATATCAAGAACGGGATTTGGGATTTGAGCAAATTGGAGGGCCAATACCCACGAGGCTATTGTTTTCGTGGCCATGTTTGCGTTAGAGATTGTGAATACGTAGAGTAGGCAAGACGCAGTTGATCTTATATCCAAACCCAAACACAACTGCAGTTAGCTTTCTTGGCCCATGTAAGGATAACACTGTGTCTACGCATATCAAAGAAAAAAGCCGATCTGAAGCGTCATCTGACCCGTTTACATTGATTTGTACCATCCTTTTCCGTCACAGCAAGTGATTTTCTAGGGATCGCCATACCGATTGCCTACATCTGTTACGATGCGTTTACTGTTGACAGCCTGAGTATGCAGATTCCGTGGGAAAACTCCACGGAAGACTTCCACTTGAACGAAGTGGAGAAACATGGGTTCCCCGCATTTATGCATATCTCACCTGGTAATGGGACCATCTTGATTTATTATGTTTCCTTATATGCCAAGTATAGTAATCCCAAATTTATTTTCACGCACAAGCTACAGACATTGCGAGGTGACATTGATGTTTTCCATCTATGGCGTAATACTGGGAGATCCAGAAAGCGGCCAGACAAAAGCGTTCTAGACTTATGCATATACCAATAGACCGCCTCTCAGGCTGGTTGAGTATAGCCATCTAGACTTGGGAAGGCCAGACGACGGTCTAAGCTTCTAATGCCAACACCAATACACATACTAGAGCTGCAACGGAACGTAGTGCCGCACTAAGGACGTCCCAGCTTGGCGATTTCTTTAACAAACAAGGAATATTGCCGAGCCCAATGTATGCGGGGTATTTGCGGGGTGTAGGGCCGATTGTAGGTATGTTCAGGAAAGCCGCCGCGGGCAATGCCCGTGAGCAATCAAACCACCTGGTTCGAGAAGTAGTGTAGACGATCAAGGCAGCTTTGACCTTGAATTAATTTCTCCGGGTTAAAATAAATTCTGATGGTCCTGCAAAATGCGAATATTTTGATGAATTCGAGTCTACACTCAACTGTTCTGTTCGATTAAGCTGCCTCATTCTGCCATACTATCATCAACATGGGTGTCCACCACCTTTTGACTGGTTCTTACACCAACACAAGCCTATATCTTCTTGCTTTCGACACCGTTGCCAAAACATTGACACTCAACTCTACAGTCCCCGGTTTCGGTCTTCATCAATACATCACATCCAATGCAGCCCGGGATGTGATATATGCTACGACAATGAGTGAGCCGCCCAGGATATTTTCGTGGTCAAGAACGGTGAACAATGAAATTACTCATATCAACACTGCCAACATCAGTAAGTTTTGACTTCACAAAACCACCGTTTTCTGCATCAATACTAAACTATATAGCCACATCCTCGTGCTACATTTCCGATAACGGGAACTTCACCTTCTCTGCTGGTGGCTCCGGCGCCAGAGTCAATGCAATTGACGAAGATGGTGGCATCGGAGAAGTGGTCAGCGAAATGTTCTATGTTCCCCACCAAGAAATTCCACGCGTCGACAAAACCCGTAGTGCTGTCGTGAGTTAATGCCGTCTAACCCAAACAAACAAATGTTGGTTGACATGAAAATTTCAGCTTTACGGCGGGCATGGATTCGATGTCAACGTCAATAGCAAGGGCTTTGTACCGCATCTGTGAGTCAAAACCCCCTACGCTTTCCTAATCTACCTTGCTGACATGTTCAAAGTGCCTGGGATGCCATCTTCATGTACGACATTCTGAGCAACGGGACAGCCAAACTCCTATCAATCAATCTGAGCCCAGAAGTCGGCGACGGCCCACGAAATGTGTACCCGAGCAGCGACGGAAGGTGGTTATATGTAGTAAGTGGCCCGAAAGCAACAATTCTACGTCTTGGACTAACTGAAACAAAAGATCAACGAGCACTGTGAGTATTAACGTCTGCTTACTGTAGAAATGATTTGTGTGCCGCAAAACTAACTTGCGCCTCGCAGCCCAATACCTTGATATTTACGAGGTTGGAGAAACGAATCTGAAGCACACTCAACGTGCAAGCGTCATACCCGATAGTGCGTCATAATACTCTACATATATTGCGATATTGCACACTAATACAAGGTACTCTAGAATTCCGAGGCAAGTACACATACCGCAGCAACGCGGTCCGCCTTTCCCGTGACAGCAAAACGATTTTCACCAGCACACGCGGATGGAACAACACGGCAGCCAACGGCTGGGTTGCAGCTTTTGCGCTCGATGACAACGGCAAGCTCGCGTCAACCGACGCCTTGACATACTACGAGGCACCGCTTACGCTCGGTTCTGCTGCGGGGCTTCGCGTAGCCTTTTGGGAGGACGAAACGAATGCTGACCCAACCGGCCTTACTGACTACATGTACTTGTCTGATACACAAGAAGGATACATGTATATCCTCGGGTGGTCGCCTAGTACCCGGAATCTGACACAGGTAGCTGCGTTGCACTACCCTGACAATGCATCGCCTTATGAGGCTGTGTGGCTTGATTAGAAGGACGAAAATAGCCGTTATGTTTAACTATGATATCATATTTCTAGCCTATTTAGAATAAGATCAACATCTTCATGTCTCTAGCCTTGTAGGATATTACCCAACTGCGTGACTGCGTTATAATACTTCATAGATTCAATCTGAAATCTTAGAAGGTTTACTTTGACATAATTTATACATATAGCTAATAATTCATTGAATATATAAAACAAATTTCGCGTAAGTGTAGTAAATGTGATACGGAAAAGAGCTATTGCCGTCTGAAATTTATGAATAGTCATGCTTTTAGTGTTCCAGATCTTGAAACCTTGTCACGTAACACTGATCCATCTTTCCCATATCTCGCTCATAAACAGTTCTCCATATCAGCTTTCGTGTAATCTACATCGTCTATAAAGCCGATTTGGTGCTGAGCACCTTTCAACTGGATGATATCTCGCCCACAATCGATGTATATTGCCGCACAGAAGGCAATCATGGATTGTGTTATCATCTTGATTGATGGCGGTGTTCCTTGTTAGCTCAGGTTTGTGCTAATACATTCACCGAGATGTATCCGATTTGCGCATGTTAAAGCTCTTTGCGTAACATTTTGCGCTTCGAAACTGACCGCTGCTACTCGAACATCAGATCTTGATGATGCCACACTTGGACTCCCTACCTCTCTGATGGCCTTCAGTGTAGCCTTCGTCAGCGATGACCAGATGTATGACACTTTCTCCGAGCTGGCTTAGATGCCTGTATCCATCTAGGCCTTGGACATTGTTTTGCGTATTGCATCCAGCGCCTGGTGCTCGAAGTGCCTCAATAAGTAGTCTTGTGTTCGAGAAGTAATAATCTAAATCGTATAAAGGGAAGTTATATACTCCGGGGGTCCAGCCGCCATGTTGCTTAAGGCTATCAGCTACAGAAACCACAGTCTGGAAGTGGTAATCAAAATGAGTGGGGCAAGTTGAGAAAGACTGAGATAAAATAGAATGTGGAATGAATTCATAGGCATACTTTTGCGTCGTTTGAAATTGCTTTTTCTGCACTCCCGTGTCAGACACGTTGATTATCATTTTATCCCATTATGTCGACCACTTCTGTATCGGTTACACGTGACAACAGCATCAGCGACGCTATTCTTAACTCAAAACGCAGAACACAACCGCGCAACCGCGCAACCGAACAGGCCCTTAGAGTCTTTTCCGCATTCCTTTTTCTAGCTGCATCTTAGAGTACATTCTGGGTTAGATCTGGAACAGGGGCAACCGCTAGCGTGGCACATGTACGTATAGAGGAAAGAAAACTAAGAGCCTTGCGTTTGCCATCTAAAAAGCTACCCTATGTCGTGTGCTGAGAGGTCAAATTGCAATGAGATGATTCAGCTGTTGAAGGTGCTATGAGTACAGAGAGACTGGCGAAGATTAGACACCGGCTCCGAATACATGCTTTCTGCCACTATCGCTAGCTGTGAAATACTAGTCAGTTTGAAGACCCGGATGTTATAGGAATGTGACTTACACGCTTAACACTTCAACACCATCGCAAGTTTTGAATGCCCATAGGATAATCATAGGTACGTCTGGTAGCCCATGTAATTCCGGATCGTTCTTGTAGCTATCCTCATTTCTTATGACTTCTGCCATGCCAGCTATCTGAACCCAACTATCTTCAGGCTCACGTTCTCGGTATGAATTAAAGTGTGTTTTCCATGGACCAGGATCGAATTGCTCAACAATATCCGCCAAAACACGATAGTCTAGCATCGTGACATGCTCCTTGAATCGGAGATCTGGAACTCGTTAGTACCAAAAAGGAATGCTAGATGAGTGAGTACTCACTACCAATACTGCAGTCACTCGCATGGCCATTATTGTCTCCGCAATCTATGCATGGCAACTTGGCTATATTCGCTAGGTCGCTGTGAGACCACGTGTCTGTTGCATGAGATGTTGATGCTGAAAACGTCACAGTTGTCGAAGATGATTCTTGCGGCTGAGCTACCTCGTCATAATTCTCGGAGGTTGCAATTCGTTCGGGCAACTGATATGTGCATACAGGCTGTTTCGTTAACATTTCCTTAGTGCTAGAGTACCATTGTGAGGACGCAGACTCTGCTGGCGGGGGCAGCATTACCTGTGTTCCATCTGCATTGTAAGTTTCTCTAGTTATAGGGGTAGGCCTTTCTTGGGTCGCCAATCTAGAATCGGGCTTTGCAGCCGACAGTTCCTGTTGGCCTACTGCTTGAGCTTGAACAGCGCGAACCAACGATTGTAACCCATATTTTCTCTCCCAGTATTGCTTTACGCGTATGTCATTGTTGTCAGGGTATGATGGTATCTGCCCTCGGAATGACATTGGAAGACCCAGTAAATTGCGTAGTTCGTATATGGTCTGCAGGTGCTGCGACGCTGTGCCGACTATAGCACTTCTCGAGCCCGGATCACTCGCCATTCCTGTCCAAACGATCTTGATATCATCATGTCTCTCATTGCCGTTGTCCGTCACGAGTAATAGCTCCTCGGGTGTAATGAAGCCGTGATCAGCTGCGCGGCGATCATCGTTGATGGACTGGAACTTCCAACAGCTGCTGTGTAGAAAGGATAGATCTGACTGAGGATCGAGATAGTTGAGCCTTCCGTCCCGAGGAGTTTCAGTTTCGTCATGTGCTATGTGATCTTTACTGGTGGTTGACGGTGTGCTATCGTTTGCGTGTGCAATGGTGTGGTCATCCATGGCGCTAGCTGGCTACCGGCAATAACGATGGAAGAAAGAAATGACAGCTAGCACTAAGTTAAGAGGCTTTAA
Organism: Bipolaris gigantea; assembly: GCA_030558545.1. Classification (NCBI taxonomy): domain Eukaryota; kingdom Fungi; phylum Ascomycota; class Dothideomycetes; order Pleosporales; family Pleosporaceae; genus Bipolaris; species Bipolaris gigantea. The sequence continues at coordinate 17,669 of JALPSE010000299.1, read as the reverse complement.
AGTTATTGTTCGAAGCTTTATGAAGAGGCTGAGTTTAGAGTTGCTTGAAAACCTGACAGGCGTAGCCAAGATCGCGTTAAAGAAGGAGCCCCGGGGTGTGTTAACAAACGCCGCTGTGGCCACAACAGCAAATGAGGTCGCGTTCTGGCAGGGGCTATGGTATTGCAAAGAAATTCCCAATCAGGCTGCCAACACCAATAAGAATACCCCCCATTGTTTGAACTAAAGGTTAGCACACAGTATTTGCGGCCATGCGCTACTATCACGCGCCCGACAGTGTTAACTTGGTGTATTGGGACACATCAACAAACTAATTACTAGGGCCAAACCCACCGTTGAGATACAAGATGAGGCCCACAGCACTTTTGTCGTCTGGAGCCTAGTAGAACCCAGTCACTCATACGTCTAACATGGAGAAACAAGATACAGAGCGGTCATAGAGGGCGGAAGTTCACTTGGATGCTTGATGCGTATCTCTTGTTTATTTTGTGGGGGCTGTCAATTTATTATACAATCGCATGCTTCGCCGCTCGTTTGGCAGGTTCCCTGCCCGCTTTGAAGTCTCAGACTGTCCACCTTTTGAACCATTCAAGGATGATAGATGTTGCCTCGGCTTCCTCACACGTCAACAGGTCATCTGTATCACCATTTGGAAAGGAGCTGGGCCAATCATGCCCGATATTGGTATAGTTGTAGTGCACGACTACATCGTCCCAGCTGTGCCTCTTCACCTTTCGCTCTCCGTCGCACAGGTATGTAGTCGCATTGACAAGCGCATCGTATCCATTGCGCTGCGCCCAGGCATTCACGTATGTGACAATGTCTGAGCTGTTTGCATTGCCACGCGTGTTAATTCCGCCTTCATATGAAATTGTAGTATCATGGTAACCATGAAACTCCATTAGCGGTATGGGCCTGCGACTGGGGTTGCAAGGCGGCGGGTGCTGATTTGCGTCGAGGTAAAAGGCACCGGACACCGGCGCAAAAGCTGCAATGCGCTTTGTTGCTTCGGCATCACATGCGAGAATGCCAGTAAAGCCGCCGCCATTTGACTTTCCAGTTGCGTAGATGCGTGAGGTATCGATACAGTATGTCGTTTCAAGGTGATCGAGCAGCTCCAAGGTAAACGCTACATCGTCAATGGATTTGGGAGCATCAGGATCGCCCTGAAATTGCCGAGTTCCCTTCTTATTCTGTGGAACGTCAGCAACGTTTTATGCTGGAATTTTGTGTAACTGCGTACTGGCACTCCCTCGGGATATACCGCAATGCCCTCAAATGCATAGCTTGTGTTAGAGAATTGACTCAAAGCCTCCTGATATTCGGCAGTCTTGCCTCGACCATGAAATGATAATATCAGTGGTATAGGAGTGTTCTTTTCGTATGACGCGGGGATATGTAGGCGGTACCTACGAGGTGTGACGCCACTTTCGCTGTCAATAGTCAGGCTCGTAGATTCGCCTGGAAGGACATCGTCCGGAAGTGGCTTGTCGCATCTGCTTCTGTCATCCGCAACGAGTACAGTAGCTAGCACTGACAAAATCAATAACACTTTCATGATTCCGGGCATTCAAGCATGTGGGAAGCACTGCCCCTGAATGCGAAAATATACTGAGCGACTTTCAGGCGTGCCAACGACTGACGTTGAACAGAAATCGCGTACGTAAGCAATGATTCTAAGTACCGCTTTGCCTTTTTCAGATTACTCCAATACCAGTCGCATTGACCGTGCATTAGCAACAACTCAGCTGCCGCACGGAGGCGAGAGACTCCAGATACGGCATAAGTCGGTCAGAGACGAATGAATTCGCATGAGACATACACACACATATGTATACCATAAGAAACTGATACAAGCTTCCTTCCAACCAAGCGGTAAGCTGATTGGTGTGAATCTGACAAAGAGTTGAACGTCATATTAAAAAAAAGCATACCTTAGTCAGTTCTCCATCCTACATAGACCTCGTCCGTCCTGAAGCGTTGCGTGCATGTAGTGTCGCTCAGCTTTGTTATCACGCCCGTGCCGTACTCCAATAAGCCTGCATGGGCTATCATGATGCCGTTGTCGATGCAGAACATCTCGTCAGCTGCGAATACGTTGCCGCCACGATCCCTTGCCATCATTCCCATCATCTGCTGTAATCTTAAGTTCGAACCCACACCGCCTACAACTAGGACTTGCTGAGAACCAACGTGTGCCATGGCACGCTCTGTGATCTCGACCAGCATGGCAAATATGGTCTCCTGGAGCGAAAAACACATGTCTGCCTTGGTTACAAGTTCTCCGTCCTCAGTCTTCAGTCGTTTTTCGACGGGTAATGACTCGTCTAGTCCGCGTGCAAGGAGGTCGGCCGCCGCAAGTATTCCCGAGAAGCTCGCGTCCATGCCCTTGACACCGTACGGTAAATCGACCAGGTTCTTCCCCTTCTTTGCCAATTGCTCAACGTTATAGCCTGGGAAGGGGTCATTGGGTATCATAAGCGTCCTGGCAAATCGATCTATGCAGTTTCCTATCGCAATATCCAAAGTCTCACCAAATATCCGGTAGCGTTGAGCAGAATATGCAATTACTTGGGTGTTTCCACCAGAAACATAAAGGACGACAGGGTTGTCGGCGCGTGTTATAGAACGGCCCATTTCAATATCTGTGTCGCGTCAGCATCATACTATCTGCTGAGAAGCAATGGATATACTGACGTCCAACGCAATGGTTTACACCAACCATAGGCTTATTCCAGAGTAGGCTTATTGTTCTTGCGGCAAGCGCGACGCTTTGTAATGGGGCGCCCATCCCAGGACCTTTCGTATAACATATGCAATCGATATCCTCAACCTTTACACCCGCCTGTCGCACTGCTTGCTTTATGAGCCGCACGACCCATGTCCGGTGGTGTATCGCAGTGTCCTTTGGCAGGAAGCCTTCGCCAGGTGGGGAGTTGTACGTGTGCCGCAGGTTTGCGAGTATGATGGGTGGTTTGTTCGGCCCAGGATGGGATATGATACCAATCCCTATCTTGTTTGCGCTTCCCTCAAGGCCTATGGCAATCATTGTCTCAAATGCTGTTGTTGGGTGATTGACGCGTCGAGCAATGCGGGGTGACGTGGGTTTGATTGAAAATGCCTATCGATAAAGCACGAGATTTGAGCCACAGCCCGGGTCGCTGGATTCAACGATCTACAAATGTGGCAAAGATGTGCAAGGCTACATCAAATCTTTTGCCTCGAAACGTTGGCGATAGTACTTCCATGTTTATCCAAGACTCTACTGAAGAAACGGCTGAGGTAGCAGTGCAGAGTTTTTAACGGGCAGACGTCACATTAGCGAGTCAGGTTTTGCAGGGTCTGCCAATCGCTACCATAAACAAAACGCCCCTCGGGATCCTGTCCACATTGCTATGACACGAACCAGTTCAAAGAATATCCATCTTGATCCTTCCAGTATCTTTCAAGCACCAATCTTCGGTGGAAGTGTTGCAGATACTTCGCACCCAAGTACACAACCCACACCGGCCAATAAGCGCAGCCTCGGCTCCCAACCGCTAAATAATATCCACAGGAATAATCCCAGCCACCAAGCCTCCCACATCGCAACACCACTTTTCTCTATGGCGGACTTCGATACTACTAGCCGGGCATTCTTGGATTGGCTGAAGCATACAGGTGCGCAGATCAATCCAAAAATACAACTGGAGGACCTGCGCGCAAAAAATGCAGGAAGAGGCGTCGGTAAGTAACATGCATGATCAGGCACAATAAGCCACTTCCACGTCCTCCTTTTTTTTCCAAGTATCACTATTCATGAAGCTTGTGCTGACACATGCACGAGTTGCGAAGCAGGATATTGCCGAGCATGAGCTTCTCTTCAGCTTACCCCGCTCCTCGATTCTCAGCGTAGAAAACAGCATCCTATCTACCGAGATTCCTCCCGCCACCTTCGCCCTCCTTGGTCCTTGGCTTTCCCTCATCCTTGTTATGCTTTATGAGTACCATAATGGATCCGCCTCAAACTGGGCTTCATACTTTGCCGTCCTGCCGACCGATTTCGACACCCTCATGTTCTGGACGGAAGACGAGTTGGCGGAATTGCAGGCGAGCGCTGTAGTGAACAAGATTGGCAAAGAGGGGGCAAATAAAGCCTTTATTGAGCAGCTACTACCCGTGATTGAAGAGTTTGCGGACATCATATTCAGTGGCGATGAGAGAGCTAAGGACAAGGCGAAAGAAATGCGCGCACCGGAGAATTTGGAGCTCATGCACAAGATGGGAAGTCTGATCATGGCATACGCTTTTGATGTTGAGCCTGCAATCTCGGACAAAGAGGTGGACGAGGAAGGCTTTGCCGACGAGGAAGAAGATGCTGCGCTCCCCAAAGGAATGGTACCGCTTGCGGACATGCTAAATGCCGATGCCGATCGATACAATGCCTGTCTTTTCTACGAGGAAGATAGTCTGGAGATGAAGACCCTGAAACCAATTCAAGCAGGCGAGGAGATATTTAATGACTATGGCCCGCTACCTAGAAGCGACCTCTTAAGGCGGTATGGGTATATTACCGATAATTACGCGCAGTACGACGTCGTCGAGATCCCCACATATCTGGTCTCACAGACGCTTGCTCATGACGGGGTATGGCATGAAGAAAGGATCGAATATCTGGATGAGCAAGAAATAGTTGACACAGGGTATGACATTGCAGCCAGCGTTCCTTTTTCACTCGAAGAAAGCCTATCACCAGAGCTCATCATATTGGTTGAGACCATGTTGCTACAACAGGAAGAGTTTGAGCGCCTACAGAGTAAGGGTAGACTGCCCCAGGCTGAGAAAATGGCTGGCATAGCAGCAGAAATTCTCCACAAAATTGTGCAAGCTCGCATCGCGCAGTACCCAACGACGTTGGATCAGGATTTGCAGATTTCTTCAGAGACGCAGCCCGCTCAGACCATGTCGCGTAAAGAGCGCCGGGTTGCTATGGCCAGGGCTGTGCGAATCGGTGAAAAGAAGCTGTTGGTACAGACTGAAGAAAGACTAGCGGAGAAGATAGCAAGAGACAACGGCGCAATCACAAAGAGGGCAAGAGATGTGGATGAAGAGGGTGATGTAGAGATGGGAGGAACAGGGAAGAAGCATAGAGCTTGAGCACCACCTCACAAGATGCACAGATTTGGTTGCCAAAACATGAACCAGGCGTGTGAAGCTCAACGAGGGATACCACGAGAACACCATGCAGAAAAAAAACCGGTTGGAGGCAGTAACATGCTTTGGTGAGTTTTATTTTATTTTCCTTCTGCAACACCTATTGTGCAGGGTTCTCACGACATCTTACGGAAGCATCTGAATATCATATCCAAGAAATCCACTACTAACCTGTTCTCCGATCTAGACATATCCTACACCCGCGGCGCCTACACACCCATCCGCCAGCTTTGCTCCTTCACCTGTGGAGCTGTTGCACATAACTTGGTAGATCTTTAGATCCTACTGCGAATAAAAACAAAGGGTATAACTTGTCGACAAACCTACACCGAATCCACCCCATGAATCAAAGCGCTGGTCAAAGAAGAGAAGAAGATGAGAGAGAAAATCACCTCCCTGCTGCGGCATTGGCAGCATTGCCGGCACTGGCAGGGTGGGCAGTGGTAGGGGTAGGGGGAAGAAGATGCCCCGAGGCAGATCGATTATGGTTTTCAATTGGCCGACGACTTGGACCTGATGGAGGTTGTTGAGCGGCCTTTTCGCCCTGCCGCTCAATCATGATACGGTATCTGATGTGTAGGTTATCCGTCCAGTCAACGGGATATGTCTCATCGTCTTCACTACTATCACCAGCAAACCGCCATCGGTCAGCCAGACGGTCATCATATTTCTCCGTCTTCTGGCGCTTGACACCTCGCCGGTCGATCATCATTCGCCCACCTCGCCCGATCCGCCGACGGAAGCGAGACTGGTCGTGGAACGGTACATCTTCTGGAGGCGTAGCGAAGCGTATTCGCGCAGTTCTTTGCGGATCCGGTTGCTTGCTCAACGGCGCCACTGCTGCGGCATCAGCGCCCTCTCCATCAGAAACAGAGGCAGGGGGCGTAGGAAGCTGACTTTCTGTGAAGACGGTACGGAAATCAGACTTCGCAGCAACCGGCTCCAAAGGCGGCGTAATGGGTCGCCATGTTGCATCGACCCAACCAACATTCCATTTCTGGTGCTTGACCAGGTTGTCTTCGATGAAACTGTCAATTGCCTCTGTGCGCTTGGCTTGTTGCTCCTCGAGATAGACAATATCGCCATCCACAAGACGTCCATCAGGACGCGTGTTCGGAGGCTTCATGCCTGGCAACGTCTGGCGTTGCCTCTCGACATCAACAGTTCTCTTGGGTTTGGGCGCGGGCTGCAACGTGTTAGTCATGTGCAAAGCATCTGTGGAATGGCTCCAACGACGCACCTTCTGCGTGATGAGCAAGTCATCGTCATCACCCTTGATGCTAAGTCTGCGCTTGAGTTCCTTGACGGCGTGGCGCTGTTCGAAGATCAGTTTGTCAGTAGCAAGTTGCTCTCTAATCATCGCTTCTCGTCGTTTGACTTGCGACATTAACAAGCGAGCCTCCTCCAATTCCTTCCTTAGCTTCTTCAGTTTCTCTGTCACTTGGGCATCACGGCCGCGCGTCTTGCGAACCTGTCGCACCTCGCGACGCCGGAAACACACGTATGGATCAGCGTCATCAGTCTCGAGGTTGGTCTCGAACTTCAATGACGGCATAAGCGGGCGGTTACCTCTCAGCAGCCGCTGGTTCCTCCAGTGCTCGTAAACATCCTTTGCAAACCGGCGTGCAGATTCACTGATGGTCTCATCGAACTCGGCTTCGAGCTCTTCATAAGCAAGCACAGGTGGGTTATCGACGGCGGCGAAAGGCTGCTTCGTCGAGGTCGTTTCCTCGAAAAAGTAGATGATTTCCTCAAATTCGTCTTCTGAACATTGGTCGTTCTTACTCCTTTTCTGGTTGTAAGACTTGAGAAAGGCTACATCATCACTGGTCATGCAGTATGGGCAGCCAGACGTATCCTCAACAGTAGATGAGAAACGGATGTAAGTGGCAGGTTGCGTGAAGCGCTTGGGATACAGGTCTTCATACTGCAGATTACTAGCGACGGCATCTGGGGTTGGGATGTAGAGCTGAGCAATCTTCCCGCCAGCTGCGCCTTGTGCTGCTGCCTGGGCGGCAGAGATGACGGCCTGTAAATGGTGCTCCTAGTCTGAGCGTCAGCATTTTGAACTGAGGAAACGGCACAGGTAAGTAACGCGAGAGAACAGTTAATCAACACATGGTGCATGGTTGAGGCTGGGGAAGCGTTGATAGACAGCGAGTTCCCAAAGGGGCCTAGCGCGACTTACAATCTCCTCGCCCTTCTCAACACCCGTCTCGACCTTGGGAATGTGGCGGGAGGCATCGTCATCGGCAAGCTGTTCGACCTCGTTTTCGCGTACAACGGGGAGATTCTGCTTTGTGGAAAGCTTGCGCTGGCGAAAGCGCTGGCCTGTTGCGCGAGCAGTCATTGTTGTTTGTCGCTATGCACGTGATGCGTGGTTGGGTTGGGGGCTCCGTATGGGGTGCGATGCAAATCCTGGCGGCCCGGGGCGGACCAGCAAAGAGGTGAGTCACTCGCCCAAGAGCTGTTGCAACCCCCAACGCGTCGCAATATTGCGGATATAGGTGTCAAAATTGTCGCACGGCCTACAGCATGCGATCTATCGCGTCGGAAGTGATGAAAAGCGATGTTGGGGTGCTGTTTGGTGATGGAAAAGGTTTCAGTGGGCGGCGATGTCGAGCGTGTTCAAGCGGTTGCGCTGGGGGGCGGTTTGGGAGGCAAGGAGGTGCAAGCGAGACTGACGAATCACAGCTCTGGACACTGGCAATACATGGTCATTGCACTTGGAATCTTTTTCCCTGCCGCACGCAATGTGCACATGATGTCTATTCTCCATATTCATTTTCCCAGCAAAGACTAATGCAAACCATCATGCTGGTTTGCAGTCGCTGTTGTTGTGTTCCACGGTTCGGTGAGGAGATGCGTCCCAATCCGGTTTAGCGCAAGCGCATATACGCGGTCTACTTGTCGCGGGGCCGATGTTTCTCCTAATAGTATCATCACGACTAGCATAACGTAGACTAACCATTATAACCTGTATGGTACGACATATTAAATATATGCTAAAGAACAACAATGGGTTTGATCGAATGGACTCTGGGAAGTTCGCTACGATCCGAAAAAAAACAGTTACTTCACCACCTCTTTGTGTATGCTGAAAGCTATTGAACAGAAGAGGATAATAAAGAGAGGTGTCGGTAGGGGTAATATTCCATTCCATATGGTTTACAGCGTCTGCAGAGGGGTAGTCGGTTAATAGTAGGCAGATAGGCGGATGTCACTGCACACGGCTACGGAAACCTACAATGAACAAAGAAACTCAATGGCATGCTGTAAAGAGACCAAAACTGGCCCCAAATGTCTACTAGCCACTAATCTGATTGATCCAACATCGGAGAGAGACGTGTTTATTTTCCGTGTGCTGCAATACGGCAGTGTTGAAGGCTAGGGGTGGATTTCTCTTTTGTCGGTGCTCACATGTTCGGAATAGAAACAATCACCGAGACACTGGGGTCTATGTGAGCCACCGGGGACCCAACTTTCAGGCATTCAGCGCGAGGCTTTTTGGAGGAGGGGGGCGGGGAGTTATCCGATTGATCTCAGTCTACATCAGCTACACAAGTGTTGTGGTCGAAAAACAGTAAACGCTTGTAACGTCAGGCTTTCGAGGTATAGCTACCCCTCCAGCGGAGAACGGGGTAACACCCCGCCAATCTCACTGAAAAGAGATGGGTTCAATGAAAAAGACCCATGCGACGGTTGTAAGTTCGACACGCATGATCCCAACGCCAAGCATGGCACGGAGCGTATCCTTGGGTGTCAAGTCGTTGCAGGATTCTTCACGCAAATGGAAGAAGAGATTACGATGGGTTTTCCACATCATGACCCCGAGGAGGCCAAGAAAGGGGCTACTGTCAAGTTCTGTACGTATTGGGAAGAATCATGGGGATTCGAGAAGGATCAGAAGATGAGTAGTCCTGCGCCGGTTGCATCCGGGGCGCCTAGTCCTAGCTCTACTCCGATTTCTCTGTCTGCATCGATTTCCCTCTCGGCGTCAACTCCTCTCTCCACACCGGCTCCTAGCTCCATACAGAGTGCCAACTCTGCATCAAGCAATCCCACGCCTGCTCCGCGAGTTTTAGAGTTGACCCCATTCGGATTGATCGGCAGCCAATACCCATACAGGAGCAGCAAAGAGGCACGGAGTCTGATTGGTGAAAGACTCGTCTCTTCCTTGTGCCTCGTCTGCAGCAGACGACAGGACGCGAAGCGAGAATGCAACTCTGCCGAGCTGCCGGTTTCGAGAGCATATTTTGCATCATCCACTACTCCAACAAGAGCCATCGCCTACTGCAAAATATACAGAGGTTTCAACAAAGTACCTGAGCCATCGCCATATAACGGCCCTTGGACGTCTGAGAGCTCATACGATGTAGACGGACCTCTTCCACCCTCAACCACCTCTTACGGCAAAGAAACAATGCTGCACAGATAAGCCGGAACCAAGATGACCTTGTCAAGAGATCAAAAGACGGCGTTGCAGTGAAGTGTGCACAGAATACAGGGTTAAACAAGTGCCTTCAAAATTGCCAGAAAGAATGGAAACGTTGCATCCATCTTACCTACACGCAATAATCCCACCTACTACCCGCTTGGCCTACTAAGCGTAAAACACCCGAGCAGCAGGACAACCAAGCTGCTGTGTATCCTATCTAGCTGGCACACACTCTCTCTACAATCTATAGATACCGTGCCATAATACAGGATACTAATTCCAACATGGGTTGTATTTCACTCTTCTATTTATTGAGTAATAACAAATGCCATCATCATCATCATCATCATCATCGAGTCCTTTGTTGGTCATTCCGTAGTTTCTATCCCTGTGCTAATTATACACAATTCCCCATCATTCCCACAGCAACTTCACTCTCCACTCATGTCTATCTCATAAAGGAGCCATAATTCAAAAACGTCCCACCGACCGGCCGCTGCGTACTAGACCTCGAGGCCGCGGGCCTTGAGTAATACTGCGACTTCTCAAAGGGCTGAAAAGCCACGGGTTCAGACGCAGCTGACTGCTCATTTACTTGCGGCATCGGCGTCGGTGGTAACGTTGTCGAGGCCGCAACGGCTATGGGCACTTGAGTATTCTTGACAGGCTGCGGAACAGACATGCTTGACAGAAAAGGTTCGCTGTGCTTTCGGAGGAGGTGCTTGCGGCGGGATTCTTCGACGCAGGTTTTGAGTGTCTCGGAAATGCGGCCGGTTGCTTGGTCGTCTGTTGTGAACCAGCCGGAGTTGAGGATGTCTTGGGCGCTTGGTCGATCGGTTGGTACGGGATTCAGGACCCACTTGAGAAATTGGACTTCCTTTTCTGGGACACCTTTTTCCACAATCCTGTCCCATTGTTGGCCTTCGTAGTGGGTGTTGTCGCGGTAAGGGAGGCGACATCCGTCGTAATAGTCGATGGTTCCCAGGCCAAAGTCGTGGGCAATGGCTCGCTCGACCGATCTTTCTTTTTGGCCTTGGTTGCCTATTAGCAGCTCGTCGTATATCCCGTACTTGTTGAAGGCGGCTTGAGCCTCCAAGAGCTGACAGTATATCAACCCCCACGACCAAATGTCTGCAGCCGGGCTGATTTCGTTTCTGAAATAGACTTCTGGGGCTCGGTATATGATTGGTTGAACCAGGCCCTTTGCTGGCTCCATGACGATGCCCAGGTCGCCCAGTTTGGTCGTAATCTTGTTATCTCCCACAGCTGCTTGTTCGTTGGGTTGTTCCTCGAATCCGCTGAGTAGTATGTTCTGCATTTTCAAATCTGAAATACGGTTAGCTGTGTGACATGGCCAAAAGTCACAATGACAAACCTGCGTATACCAAGCCCCGCTGATGCACGTCCCGCAGGCCCAGAAGCGCTGAGCGCATGATGCCCTTGATCTCCACGTCACTGAACTGGCGCTTCCTTCGTGCATCCCACAGCGTAGACTGCAGAATCTCGAGAACAATGCGCGGCGGATCGGACCTGGACACGGGTGGGATGCGGTCGATTTGTTGTCGAATGGTCGGGATACCCTTGAGAAGCTCATGCATGACCATCTCATGCTGGAAGCGTGGCCAGCCGTAATCGACGTCATCATCGCTCGGCTGCTTGACGATGAATATCTTCTCTTGGGTTGCTGCGTCTACGGCAACCCATACGTTGGATTGACCAAGGGGGTTGACGAGTAGATAGCGGTACCCATGCTCGCCAACGAGTTCCGCGCCCTCGCGCATCGTCATTGTGAAACCAACCATGGCGAAAGATAAGGGGGAGAAGATAGGAAGTTTGATTCGGACTATAGGCGTAGGCGGTGTTCAGGTTGTGAAGGAAGGAAGGAGCTGGACTGGTTGTGCAGCAAATCGAGAGAAGGGGAGGAAAGACGTCAATGGCAACCAGCGACACGCAAGACGTGGAACCGGCCAACGGATGTCGGCCTGTCAAGAGAGCTGGGAAAGGGTTGCTAGACGTGGTAGTGGCGGAGCGATGACGGAAGGGCTATCACTGTTACAGAAGTGGCGGGCCTGCGTCATTGTCCTCTCTGTGTGGCTGTCCAGGCTACTAGTGGTGAATTGGTGCATTCTCAGTCCGCCTGGATTTCATTCTACTGTATGTGGACATGCACAGGGCGGGTTCGATAGAATTGTTGCGGAAGTACCCTTGCTACATTACTGATCGTAAGGTTGGGGGTGGTAGTCCACCTGCGGACAGGGCTGCCAAAGAGGGCAACGTGACGGGCCAATCAAGAGCGGACTGTGGCACAACCTGGCTCCAACCAGCGCTCGACCATGTACTTGTTCCACAGCCAAGGATCAGTTTCACATGCCTTGTCTGGAAATAGACTAGTCGTCGTCACGTGACGTGATGTTTGGTATTGATATTATCGTAACTAATAGTAATTCGTCCGGCAAGACGGGCCAAAGTCGCCCAAGTCCACGATTGTAGACTCGTCCGTCGTGCCTCTATGGGCTGGCTCAGGTGTAGCCTCTTTCTATGATGCTCATTCAAACGGTGCTTTTTCAACAACTACGGTAGCCCTACCGTTCCATGTGCCAACCCCGTCGTGCGTGCCCATTGTGGAGAAAAAGAAATCAGTTAAAACATACTACTGGGGACGGCTGCGCCCTTGATGTAAATAGGCGAGATGAAAATGAAGAAAAGAAAAACGAAGCCACTAGAGAAGCGAAGATACGGGGCGACGGTGACGAGAAAACGCCGGAAAATGCAGAGCAGGCAGTGCAGGACATAACGCTGAAATCATGCAGAGAAGGTCGGGGTGGCGGGTTAGACCTCGTGTCGCTCGTCGAGCTCAAAGCTCTTCTGACTGATGCGACGGTAAAAGGGCATTCTTGGGCCTAAGAAACGAATCTTGGGGGAGCCGGGGCCACTGGATCGCTTGTTCAGGACGGCAAACTTGTAGATCAGACCAAGAAGAGCGAAGCCGGCAGTAAATCCAAGAATGGTCACGAGCACCCAGTGTTTAGCAAGCCAGAAGATGATCTTGACATCGGTCCGGTGCCAGCTGTTTCCCAAGTGGTGGGTGAAGAAACTCCACGAGTGGTTGTTGTACTCGTCGGGAAACAAGATGCGTACACGCTCGCTGTCCACAGGGCTGGCATTGTTGTAGTGCCTCCAGATGAGACTGAGGTAGAGGGGTCCGGTAGAAGCCATGACGGTAATGTATGGCAGAGGCCAGCGGCGGTTGTAGTCGGTCAAGGAGTCAATGGCCTTGAGGAAGAAGGGATGGCGGGGAACTGCGCCCATGACATCGTTGGAGATTCCGGTGGGAAGAGTACGGCGAACCCACGCAGGGTAGGCGAGAAGCGGATCGAGGCTGCGGTTGCATCCCTGTGCATGGTCAGTTATGCAGATATGGCGTAGTGCCATGAGGGGTACCCACGTCGTCCAAATCAATGTAGATGCCGCCAAAGTGGTGAAGCACAAAGTACCGAATGGCATCCGCGCGCTGGATGGGGTAGGGATAGCCGTCGAAAGTCTCGAGGAACCATGGGTACTCGGCAGCAATGAATTCGCGCGACTTCTTGTCGGTCCATAGCTAAGGGTTGTGTCAGCAACTGGGCATACTGGGAGCCGGTCCGCGCTCCGTACCTTGTACTCGTAGTCGGGGTGGAGATCGAGGCAGGTTTGCTGTGGGCCCTTCCAGTGGGCAGGAATGCTCTCGTTGATGTATGTCTGGTGGATGATCTTGGGGATTACTTGTGGCGCATGGTCGATTGCGCTGGAGTTGGGAGCAGGCAATTCTCCGCGAAGAATGGCGTCCTCCCGGCCGGACGCGACCAAAAGACCTAGCAGTGTCCAGACGCTGTGGACGGCGAAACCGAGGACCAGCGTGGTCACGAGAAAGAAGATGGTGACGCCTTTGCGCATGTTGGCTGCTGGCGGCGGTGTATTACTGTTGTTGTTATTATTATCGTCGTCGTTGTCGTTGTCGGCTTGGTCGTGTGCGAGTCTCCTTTTTCTCCGAGTTTGTAGCGGTGCACGGGGCAGGGGCCGGATGGACAAGATGCAGTGGCGGGTGCGGGAGGCAGCAAGGCTCTAACAGCAAGCCAAAACGAGCATCAGCGTCGGTCCAGTGCCAGGCGGGAGAGAGAGGGAGAGAGAGGCAGGGCGGGCGCAATAAAAAGCCGGGCGCAGCGGGCGAGAGGGCGAAAGAGAGAGGCAGTGCCAGACGCCAATCTCGGGTAATGCAGTGCGCCAGGGTTCAGGGGGTGGGGGGCGCCACTCACTGAGGCGGCATTTGATGCGAACGGCGCCAAAACCGTGGGTGCAGATGCAGATGCGCGGCCGTTGCTGGTTGCTTCGCCCAAGAGTACGCACACCTGCGAGGCTTGCGTGGCCCTCGTCTCGCCTCTCTTCAGCCTGCCTCGCCTGGGCCGACTTTTGCTATTCCTGAACTACACTGCAGCCGTTTTCTTGGATTCAGTCACACAGGCCTGGGCATTGCCGCCCTATGACGAGACGTTGCAGCATGCCGCGCCCGCCAGTCCACCCGTTATCACTTCGTCAAGGTGTCATCGTCGCCCGGTGCATCGTCTAGCCGAATTCTCTCCATCACCTGGTCACGTGCTGTTACGGGCAAGTGCAACCAGGACCGCCTGAGTGGCTGTCGCTTCCGCTGGAAATGGCTGCATGACCGCATGGCCGCAGCTGCACCAAAGCTAATAATAGCAATTGCCTTGTCAACACCAAACATCACACTCACCACACGCCACTACACACTCGACTCTAACCAACCTATCATGACTTGTCCGTATCACTCGCATACCTAGCTCCCTTGCACAAACATAGCTTCCCGAATGCGACCTTTCCTGGCCCTGCACACAATCTGGGCACTCTTCACGCCATCGGTGACTCCCATATCCACAGCACCACTCCATGGCCTGGACTTTGTCCCACAAGCTCCTTTCCAATATGGCGACCCTGTCAAGCTACGAATCTCATTAGTAGTCACATCCAAGTTCTGCCTATGTCTGCTGGCAGGGTTACTGGGTGCGGTCCTCCTCCTCCTCATCTTGCAACACATGGATAGCCAAGGCATAGCGGTTGACATATGTAGGGTACCGGATACGCCAGTTCAACCAACACTTGCTCAACAACATGACACTGACACACGTCTACATCTTCATTGACTACACATCTGCTATAACCTTTATCATCGCAGCTGCAATTGTTCACAACGGCCTCGGAATCACAACCGACAACATCTGCAAGGTAGCCATGAGGCTTTGTCTGCTCTTTTACACGGCCGGCAAAGTGAGCATGTATGTCGACCACACGGGATTCTGAACACGGGTTGGTATGGGGACAGGCTCACTGACGTTGCCATCGCCAGGCACCTCTTCCTTGTTGAGCGCGTTCACGTGCTGAGGGCTCCCTACCGATCCCGATGGAGCGATTACCTCTGGGTGTTCAGCACCGTTGGCATCTGTGTCAGTCTCGGGGCCATTGGCGTGGCTGGGTTTGTCGTGCCCACCATGTCGCTCTCCAAAGCCGGCGGTCGCTGCCGAATCGGCCTGCAATCGTACGCCATCATAGCGCTGCTCGTGTGCGACATTGTCATCAATGTGCTCCTCACTCTTGTCTTCATCTACCTTCTTGGCCCTGTGATAAGGGGAAGTCGACCTTCTGGCGCCGGCCTTGCGAACCAATTAGCTAGGGCAACCGGGAACCTCTGTCGACGGACAAAGCAGAGAACAGCCGTCAATCTTCACCTAGCCAACCAACGGCTGGTGCGAAGAGTGGAAAGGCTGTTGCTTAAGACGTTGGTGGGATGCTTCTTGGTTGTGTTGCCTGCTTCTGGCAACCTTGCTGCTGTGTGCATCTATCGAGGAAACATGCCGGCCTTTGTCAGTCCACCTGGTGTCGAGCAAGTGGGACTTGTGCTGACGTATGCGCTTCCAGATGTACTTTACCATCTGTATATTCGATGGTGCGACTACTGCTACTATCAGCACACGTGCTGTGACATGAGAAATGGTATTTGCTGACACAGAGCGTCCTAGTCACATGGGCGGCTGTGGTGCTCCATTGGCTCACCATGGCCAGTGCAGATGAACAAGAAAGTAGGGCTGCACTGTAAGTATGGAGAGTCCACATGACAGTTGGCGACATTGTAGTTAACAAGGCCGACGTGTAGGGCGATGAGACGCCGGGACCAAGAGCTGGTGCGGCTGGCGCCATGCACGTTGCAGAGACAGCCTTCAGTAGTCTCGGCACTATCCCTGGATCTGTACTCTTTAGACGCAAAAACGACGAGCGAAGAAGCTTTGGATGGGGTGCATGTAGGCACAAGGAACAGAGTGGCAGATGCACGTCGGAGATGCAGCATACACTCGGTGACGTCACATCGAGGCTCTGGGAGTTCTACTTTGGTGGCGGACTGGGAGGGCTTCAAGGATACAGGGCAGGCAGATGGAAGAGGGGCTAAAAGTCGGAATCCTCCTCTTCGATGATGGCCTGGCAGAGAAGTCCGCGCCTACGGGGCCCAGCAGGCTTGTCAAGGACAAGTGGGGTGATGGCTGACAAGTGATGGACGGCCTCTTCTTTCCTGGCACGACGTTCAGCGCGATACTGGGCGGCCGTCCTCGTCTCGACAGGCTTCCCAGGGACAATGGGAGCGTCAATTCTCAGCATGGACGACAGGAACTTGAACATGATGAAGAGAGTGGTGCCGGTGATGCATCCTATGAGGGCGGCTGTCCCGAGGAAGACATACAATGTCTGCAGCAGTTAGCTTGGCGCGCGGATAGAAGAATAGAGATGAACTCGGGGTTACCTCAATCTGCTCTAGCCACTTGACGGTGAAGGGGAGGGAGACGACTTGGAAGATGGCGTGAGCAAGGTGGACAAAAGGAAGCAGAGCAAAGGTGACGAGAAGATAGAATGGACGCAGGACAATGAGGGCGAGGGCGATGAGCTTGGCAATGGGCCAACAGCCCAGGCGGGCTAGATGGAGGACGAGGCGGCGGGCGATTGAAAGACCGACAAGAGGGTCCATGGGTGTGGTGATGGAGGCGGTAAAGCCGAAGTGGAGATGGGCGAGGTTGGCAGTGTATGTACGAGTATGCAGGTAGTAGTGTGTGTGTGTGTGTGTGTGTGTGTGTGGCAGTAGCACGGCGTAGGGCAGAATGTCGGGCCGTGTGATTGGGCCGACGGGGCGGAGGCTTATCGGCGATTGACGCAGCGCAGCAAATGTTGATCCCTGTGCTGGGTGCAGGCCGCGCGCGATACCCATACGATAGCTTGAGGCTGGGCTGGGCTGCGTCCTGTCCTGTCCTGTCCTGTCCTGTCGAGCCCTGTCTTCTGTCACCTCTGCCACGTCTGCCGCGCCCTCTTTGGTGACTTGCCGTGAACTTTTGCAGCCACAGCTCTGGGGAACGGGCAGAGCAGATGGGGAACCAGAACTCGCGCTCGACGACGGCCTCGTCCAACCCGCAGTCGCCCACGGGCGTGACGACATCACATGGCCAGCACCCCAACCCCAACTCGCAACCACCGTCATCCGAGCGCAGCCTTCACCCCCCGCACAGCAACTACTACTCGACCCGACGGCGAGAGTCGATCCAGGCCCTCAGCGCCGCCAAAGCTCCTGCTGCCCCGTCCGTGAGCCTCGAGAACGCCGAGAGCCAGCCATCCTCTGCCCGCCCGCACTCGCGAGGGAGGGCGCAGACAATTGGCACTAGCACAAAGGCCGTGGCCAGCCAGCTGCGCGCCGCTGCTCACGACCACTTTAGTGCCCGCCACCACAACCACCACAATCACGACACCGCAATGGGCAACGAGCAGAGCAGCCATCGCAGCAAGGAAAAGGACCGCGACAGGGACCGGGAAAAGGAAAAGTCCCCCCGCCATGCCCCGTCCATCACCACCACCCCGCCACAGGCAGCCATCACAGTGCCAGTGCAGCAACAAGAACAACCACAGCCACAGCCACAACCACAACCACCACAACCACCACCGCCACCACCACAAC
>JALPSE010000298.1:0-34531 GCA_030558545.1 Bipolaris gigantea | reverse complement strand
GTATTGAGTAATTAGATGTTTAGTTTAAGGAGGTGCGCAAGTTTGATGGGGTGCGCCGCTCGCTTGCCTGCGCCGCTCGCTTGTCATACACGTTAACACTTATTAGATCGCGGCTAATATAATTCGTCAACTTAGGGGCGTCTCAGCTCTTAGCCGTAACGCTGAGAGCCTCAAGGATCAGCTGTATAAAACTAATACTGCCTTCTTTATTAAGAAACAGTAGATATTTCGTAAAAAGCGAATTATAGAGAGTAGAGGTGGCATGATATACGCTAAAGACGTGCGGCAGATAGTACAGCAGTATAAGGTTAATAATCTTACTTATTTTAAAGTAGAGACAGCTATAAAATGACTTTATAACGCTATAATCATTTTTCATAAATAGAGACGTGTTCTCTGAACCGTATAAGACTTTAGCTGTACATATACCACGCGTGTAGCAAGTAGTATTATAATAAAGCGCGATATTCCGCGCTGGAACCATATAAGTACTAACAATAATAACTATAACAGCAAAACCTTAATAAAGTGTGAACAGAAACTTTAAAATAGCAGCTTACAGTATCGTAAGGGTACTATAACAGCAAATGGTACGCTAGCTATATAGGTGGCGTAGAATGTTCGTCAACTTGTCGATCTATATAAGTACGAAACCCACGTGCCCTCATCTCACTATAGCTTTACTATCTACTACGCTGTCCTAGGACCTAGAATACTTTACTTAGTATACTCAAGAAGATTGCGTAGAATTCACTCTTATAGATTCGTGTATTAATGTCGATACTATTATCAATAAAGCTTATAGAATTATGACTAGTGGATAGTAAAATCGACGCAAGCAATAGCGACAACAGCGACGATAGCAGCTACTACAATAGCCAGAATTCGATAGTATCTGACCAGAGAATGCTTTAAAAAGACATCTTAGATTTCTTAAGCTATAAGACTCTACTTTTTTAATAATTCGGCTTCAATTTACAATTGGAATACACCGTTATTATTGACGTGATCGTTATCGTGGAGGTGATAGGCCCGTGGGGGGCACGGATGATTCATTGAGATTCTGCTACAGTAGCCGTTGAGCCCAAGTACATATCTTATATAGAAATGATTTTTATTATCCTTTAGTTACATCCGTAACTTCTTTGTACTACGAATCGCCAGATAATCGCACGGCATACCGCGAATTACCGTCTCACCCTAACTCAGACTGAGACTAGGGAAGTATACCCATAGCCCGTGTAACATTTGCGATATTTAACGAGTCTTATCGCTGCTTGCCGCACTCCACTACGTGTCATAACACTAAGACGCTAATGACGTACCATGCGGGTAAAAAATAGTGTGAGTTAGTAAAACAGCTACTAGAGCATTCAAAGGCTTATACAAAAGAGCAAAGAGAAGAATAGAAAACTTTAGAATATTAGAGTATATGTCAATGTGCATAGAATACTTTCCACCTCTGTATGAATACTGTGGTGTGGCATCATGTGATCAGAGTATGAGTACATATCGCGGGTTCTTTTCAGCGTAGATAGATCACTCTTTTTTACCCATGACAAAAATAGCGATTAGATTTCAGCTCTACCCTACCTCCTCGATCGCAGGTCACCTCTTGATCTTTTGAGCTTGATCACGTATCATCCCATAATACATACTTGCGATATAACAGAGCAATCGTTCCTTAATGTTGATGACTTTCAGCACTAGATACATGCTGAGATCTCACTTGCATTTATCTGAACTAATCTACTAGGTAAAAGCGAGAGAATATAAAAGATGCTATATACTTAAGCTCTACACTGGGTCTCTTTGCGATAGAAGCTCAAGCGCTTTGTCCGACATAGCAGCTTGAACAATCATCGGCGGAGTTGAAAATACGAAGCTCTTTGAACTAACTGTATGTGAATCGGTGAACTTTTGGCTACTGATAACATAGCCGCCCTGATGGTGAAACGATTCAAACCACGATCCAAAGACGACCACTGTCGTTACAGCTGCTAGCTTTGGGCCTAGCGTTTTCGAGAAGAACGTAGTTCCATGTTGAGACTCCATTTCGTCTAAGAATCCAAGGTGCCGAGGTCCAACCTTTCCAAGCCCTCGGCTGTCGTCTAGGATCAACGTCAGCCCTTTTAGACTGGAGATGTCTTGAAATGCTGATAAGATGAGCTTGATACTGTTAGAGAGATCTAAGAGAGAGCCGTCTCTTGAAACTGTCTCTTGGTACAGTGTGAGATGGAAGGCTCGGGTTTTATGCAGATCGCGAACTTGTACTGCTAGATTCTTCATGTCATCGTATATAATAACACGGGTCGAAGACTGGACCTTGTCAAGCGTTGCCCCTCTTTTAACAGATGAGGATGAAGTTTGCGGAACCAGGACTACGTTCAGAACATCTTTTGCATACAAAGGGGCCGTTGTGGCGCTAAGCAAAGAGATTGCCATAACGTTCGCATCAGATCCTAGCATTGCTGACAATAACACAGTAACGTTAGAATATTCAGTAACTGATGTTATATAAGTGGAACGTACCTCGGCAATTTCCTGAGAAAGAAACAAGAGAAGGATAAAGGCTCGCAAGTCGGTCTTCTAGTTTAATGAAGACGTCAAAAGTGCCATAAAACCATCTGACAGAAGAAGCACCAATGCCGTACTTGTCGAACGACTGCAAACCGGCCTCATAAACGTCACGGGCCTGGCTCAGAGTGAGAGGTGCTATAGTCTTAGATTCATCCGCTGGATACTTTGTAGCCAGGTCCAGGACATATTTTTGGAGAGCTGAATCGACGACATGGTTCTCTCCTGCTGTATTTCTCTCGTTTAGGCCGTCGCTGGGGAGGCTTCCAATATCGAAACTCATAGGTCGTACTCCGTCAATTTTAAGCAAACATGAGACCGCGATAAGTGCGTTTACCAAACCGAGAATGTCACTCCAAGAAGTCGTGGCGAAGATACATATGCGGATCCGACATGACCTATCAATATACCATATCAGCACGAAGTTCAGACCCGTGGAACTGAAAGTTCTAGAGGGAGTAATAACAGTCGTACTCACCAGATAGGTGTAGCCGGAGGGACACCGCAGGCGATCGCAAAACCGCGTTGAAGTAATTCGGCGTGAAATTTAGACGCCTTCTCAATAGTACCTATAGTGCAGAGACTGTTAGGTTCATGTTTTTATAAAATCTGGGACACGGCAGTAGAGTGTACCTACCAACAGGAAAACAGATGATGGGCGACCCAGGCGGGGAAAGAACTATGCATCCGGATTCGCGGAGTCGGTCTGCGACGTAGCGAGATTTGTTTTCTAGCGTGGACATTCTGCTCTCTATAAACTCAGGCTTTCGAATTAGAGTTAGTGCCCTCAATAACACGATCGTAGAGAGTGTCTCATCGCCTGCCTCGTGTTGGAGACTTGACTGCTTCTGTAGAACAGTGGCATAGATACCATTAGCCACAACAAATCCGCCAGTACATCCAACGCTCTTTGAAAATGTTGCAGTCATGATATCCACCTCATCAAGAGGACATTCGTAGCCGCGCGCTTGCCACCACTCAAAAGAACCGCGGCCCCCGCGACCTAGTGCCATGAAGCTGTGAGCTTCGTCGACCAAGAGGCAGAATCCGAAAATCTTTCTCAGGGCGAGGATCGTAGGCACTGGAGCCACGTTCCCGGCCAGACTTATTTGTGAAAATAGAAGTTAGCAACATTCCCGTTTTCACTATTTGACGAAGCCGCCAATCATGTGGAATATAGAATGGAGTAAATACCTATACATGCCTTCGACAGCAACACAAACCATAGCGTTAGAATTGGTCTCTCTCAAAGTCCTCAATTTGAATTCTAGGTCTGCAACGTCGTTGTGTTTAAACCGGTAGAAGGTCGCTTGCTTGTTTAGGAAGGCCCCAACGAACATTGAGCTATGAGATTCAGCGTCAAGCAGGAAAATGCATTGGCGCCCAAGTTCCTTTGCTGTTTCAGCGAAGGTGAGAAATGCTAGCAGATTTGCCCCATAGCCAGATATCGCAGTAGCACAAGCGTTGGCATTCATGTAATCAGCTAACTCCTTCTCTACAAGCATTCTGAGCTCTAGAGGCGCTGGATTAAAGGGAAGATGCTGTAGAGCTAGTTTAATAACAGATCCACTGCTATATTCGAACCGTGTGAAACCGCCATAGTTATTAGATCCCGCGTTGACTATCTCGCGTTCGGGATAAGACAACATTTTCTTAACATTGTAATCTTGTGATATTGCTTTTGGAATCGTTTTCATCAACACACGATCATTGGGCGCGCTGAGAAGAATGCGTACATCTTCACGGCCGATCGGAATGTACTATGCAGCTTGGTAAGATCTTCATGACGCGGACAAAGTGGCTATAAGAAAGAGACTTCCTACTGGTATAGAACTGGACTTTGGGGGATCAAGAAAAGTACTCACGAAGTAATGGTTTGCGATGTCTTGAAAGTGTAAAGGACGATACCATGTTAATGTCTTGAGATCCCTCCATAACTGGGCAAATCCAATCATTACAACCCAAACATAAAAGGAGAATTTGTTGGCCAAAGAAACCGGTGGGTCTGTAGGCACCCAAAATGCCCGCTTTGTGTTAGCGACGCTCATAGTGTTGGTGCTTGACGAAACGAAGACCCCGATGTAATTATGTGGATGGCGTGGGCTTTGCCGAAGAAAAGGGTGCGTAGAGGCTACAACCAATTTCGTTCTCAAGACAAGGCCTAGTAAGGCAATAAAGCTGCGTGACTAGAAACTTTCGCATTAAAACGATGGGCTCTGGCGAATGTATGATAATAATCTACCACGATGTACGAAACGATTTAACAACATGTTGAAAACCCGCTTTCTAAGACATCCAACGGCTGTGTCGACCTCTTGGCATTCTGATATCCGTCGGAACTGCACAAATAGAGTATAGTGTTAGATAAGGTAAGGTCGGAATGCAATTTAGGTTAGCATGGTTCTTTTAGATCGATACTACCACTACGGGAGCGTGTAACAATGCTAGTATACTAAACAGTAATCGCAAAGTCACTGCTATGTGAGGATCTAGACAGTTTTGTATAGGCCTATCTTGCCTAGGTCATTTAGCGCTATATATCCGCTACGGAACAGCCTATTCAATTAGTGTACGTCGGATCCGGCAATAACTGAATCCTAGAATGGCTGCCTGTGGGATGTAAACTATGATGTTTGATAACTGCAGTGCCCTTTCTGGGTATGTTGGTCACTTAGATACCCCGGTTGCTTCTAGAAAGTCTAGCCAACAACAACACAGCACGATTTGGCGTTTACCACGAACTTCAGTACTTTAATATCATTCAGGACGTTTTGTGTGTTTCAATCGCACACCTGTAGATTGTACCTCAGCTTACTACGTGCCACGTAAAGTCTTTGGTCTAAATGTCTCGTTCAATCCGAGCTTCCTCACTCCCCTTGTTCATGTAGCTGTAAGCGACACAATGCTTTGAATTCACCAAGCTCAGCTCTTGCCTAAAGATTAGTTGCTATCCTAATGATCATTTCTCTGCTATTAAGGCGAGATCTTAGCAGTTAACTACCGAAATAGACACTTACAGTTAGAAAACATTAGCACCACGTAGTGTAAGACCATATATACCACCTATTGTTCAAGAGAATAGTTTCTTAATATCGCATTCGTGAAGATAGATACATGTTGTTGTGAAACCTCGATTTTCTGTCGGTGAGGTGAGTGTTAACATGCGTGCTCTGGCCTATCATCTTGTCGCTAGGAGACTCGTGCGAAATTACAATGCCTTTCTTCCCCCTTGAATATCATAAGGTACAATTGCTCTTTGTTTTACGCTGCACTATGCAGTATCTCTAATACGTCGTCTTTGTTTAATGGGACAGGGTTGACTTTAGTGCACCAGTCTTTCATAGCACTTTCAGCTAGCCCCTCAAAATGTTCACGCTTGATACCGAACTCTCCCAGAGTTCTTGGTAGACCAAGACAATTGATGTAAGTTCCCACTACATCGCAAAGGTCTGCTTCTTGACTAACAAGACCAAAAGAACGAAGAGATTCCGCCACGTTCTTCTGCTCCCAAAATGTGGCATTCGCCAGCTCAAGCCGACGTCGAAGAGTCTCGCTACCATGATCCCAGTTGTATCGCAAAACCCAAGGCAGAATGATACAACTTGTTTCCCCATGTCCAACCCCCAAAGGACCAAGCTGATGACCAATACCATGACTTGCGCCTATTCCGTTAAATCCTGCCTGGTGACATTCCTGTACAGACATAAAGGCTCTTAATCTAGCTTTTTCGTCGTTCCAGTTGTGTTTAATTAACAATAAGCTTGTCAGCAGGTTTCCGAGGGCTCTAACAATGATGTTCTCGATATCTTTGTTAACTTCGATGCCGAGCTCCTCGTGCATGTCGATGAAAAGTGCAGCTGCGTTACCATAAAGGCCTTCAATGAAATGATCGATGGCTCGGACTCCAGTGGAGAGCCACACTTTCTTCGGAGTACTAAATGATAACCTCGGGTCAAGAATAACAACATCGGAATACATAGACTTATGCATCGTTACCAGCTTATAACCAGTATTTGAATCTGTCGCACCGCCAGCACATGTAAATTCACTCCCAGACAGCGTTGTTGGTATATTAATGACGGGGATCGCCGCGGGCTCCACAAACTCTCCCGCCCTTATCTTTGTGAATAATTCCTCTGCGCCCGACACTGTTGACACGGTATTAGGAATGAAGAGCCTTGCGAGCTTAACGGCGTCTGTTATAGAACAACCGCCTAGAGTGATAATAAGATCAGCGTCCGCAGCTTGTATGGCTTCCGTCAATTCGAACA
Organism: Bipolaris gigantea; assembly: GCA_030558545.1. Classification (NCBI taxonomy): domain Eukaryota; kingdom Fungi; phylum Ascomycota; class Dothideomycetes; order Pleosporales; family Pleosporaceae; genus Bipolaris; species Bipolaris gigantea. The sequence continues at coordinate 27,683 of JALPSE010000298.1, read as the reverse complement.
CATCTTCCCAAGGTGAATGAGATGTGATGCCGTATCGGATCCCAGCGATCTTAGTAGCGCCTAAAGCAGATCGGAGAGCTTCAAGAGCTGGAGTTGTACTAATCGACTTGGAGACGACAATGTAGATGCGCGATGACCCAAATACATCCGCGTGATAAGCACAAGCTTTGTGAAAAGGCAGGCTATCAGATATATAGGGTTTTCGTTTTCGCAGATATGAAGAATGGGAATAGTGTTCTTGGTACTTTTGCATACTGTATCTCTTAGTAGAACGCAAGCGAATAGTGATATGCAAGAATGAGGGGATAGATAATAGTAGAGCAATGATACTCCCACTGTACTAGTTGTTTGTATTTAAGACACTATTCAAACCAGCTAACTAATTATGAATTCCTTGATATTAGCTAGTTGTTTTTTCGTTTGACGAAGAATTATTCTTAAGTTAGTTATCCGACATTACGGTACATTACATGAGCAGACCCACGGGTATCTGAAAATGGTTAGCGGTGCGGCTATAGAAAATAGGATACGGCTATTAAGAACGCAGTCCGGTTCTAGGCTTGGATAGCGTGTATGGGTAAAGGCTTAGCAGATATCTCTGGCTCGGATGTGAAATGTACTACGTAAGCACAAAGACGGCCAACCGCATACACTCTTTTGTTCTGAACGATCTGATCACAGACCTGAGATTTTGGAAACCTGCTTTTCAGATCATATTAAGACAGTTCTCATTCAAGTTGATGATTAAGTTTAAGAAGACAGTCCTATAATAGGCAACTATATATGCACTTGTAATGATTTCTTAACTATTCCAACAATCTACCTACACTATCATCTGCGGTAGATAAAGCTTGAACGCTATCGCGGAAATATTTAAACAAGACCCCTGCCTTTTCATCGGCGAGAAGAGGTTTCTGGTAGTACATCGAGACCTGGAATGCATTCTTCTGTTGCTTGATAGATAGCAAAACTGCCCAATGACTCTTCATATCATAGATATCTAAATCTGGCCTTGGAATCATCTTGTTTATAGCCGATTGATCATCTTTCGTTGAGAGACCATTCCTCATTCCATGCAGCTCTGACTTCAAGTCAACGAGTGACTGTACCCATGGATTTCCGTCATCACTTGGAAAAACGCTCGGGGAGAATCCATGTTCCCATTTGTTTGTAGTTGTGATATCGGTCTGGATCCTCTGCAGCAGTTCAGGAACTGATTCCTCATTAGAGGTAAGAGAAACGCGGAAAGGTAGCGCATTCACCAAAGGGCCCATTACACGTCTCACATCTATGAAAGAGCTTGATGATCTGCCGTGACGGCAGAGCCCAAACGTGATATCTCGAAGCCCCGATAGTTTTGCTAAAGCTATAGCCCATGCTGCAAGAATGATTTGTGTTGGATTTCTCGAGTGGCTGTTCGTAATGCCTGGGGTGGCAGATGCTTGGATTCTTTCGATAATAGCACCACTTAACTCTCCGTTGATTGTCGCTTTATCAGAAGGATGGATGTTGGATAAGTTTGCGCCGCGCAGGTAAGTATTCCAAAACAGGGTGGCATTATCGTTGGTGGCTTTTAGCTGGACGTCCTTAACGTAATCGCCAAACCATGGGCGTTCAGGGTTTTCATCCTGTGCGTAATATGATGGCGACTCTAGGATCTGTGATATCTCCTTACTGATGAGAAATCGGGAGAATGCATCGCAGTGAGTGTGATGTAATGAGATAACAAAGAAGCTGCTTCCTTTATAGGCAGGGTCCCTGACGACCAAAGCGTATTGCACGGCTGGCTTTGCCAGCTCAAACTTCTGGGCCATGGTTTTCCCTAAGTAGGTGCTAAGGTCGGAGGAAAAAAACCATGATGAAGTACTCTTCGCAGTCAAAACTTGTGCGAAGCTCCCATCTTTCGTAGCCGCAATAACCGTACGAAAGATGGGGTTTTTAGATTCTAGAAGATTTACGAGGGTTGTTAAGCCATGTTTCAGATCCGAGCCCTCCACCTCGAAGATGTAGTTGATGAGACCAATGTACCCAGCCAGGCCTAGGTCTAAGAAAAAACCTAATGTACTGTTAACTAGAACTTACTTTTTGTGTAATCGGATCGCTCAAGCGATGGAATGGGGATATATAGTTTGTGAGTGATATCAAAGATTTACTTACCTTGTACTGGACTGACTGGAGCCGTAGAGAGGACAATATTCTGAACAAGGTCTACTTGTTTCCAGGCTGAATCATCGTAGTCTATTTCGAGTTTGGTGTTTGTGCCAGAAGAAGATGCTTGTAATACGCTTGATTCTTCATTTCCGTTGTAGCCGCGTCTATTCGTGCTATATACATTTCCGGTCTGGGTATGTAAAGCATTCCAGAGGGTCTGAATAGTTCCAGCTTTTTCGCATTAAATCAATATCAGCTCCTTGGAGTTTTTACGAACGGTGTAAATAACAGCGCGCGCAGAATTGTAGTAGCTTACTATTTATAAAGGTTTCTAGATCAAGTTCGACATTGTGGGATGCTATCTCGCCAAGAAGCTGTAGAGCTTTCACCTGAACCAATAAGCTTCCTGTATTGTTTAACGTACAATCATTCTTACAGAATCACCTCCCACTAGAATAACACACATGTTAGCAGATTTTTATCGCTGCTTAAATATAGTGAAAACCCATACAGTCTATGAAATTCTCATTCAAACCGATTTCATTAGGATCAATACTGAGAACATCACCCCAGATTCTTCTTATGTCTTCAATAGATATCATTGTATTTAAAATAGGCGCGTAGCGTGGTATTGGTAGTGTAGTCCAATTACGTAACGTGTGACAAGGGTATAGTGTATTAATACTTGAATACTCAAGACTGAACGCGCTTACTAGTGCCCTGATATATGTCTGCTATTAAACTTGTTGTTATTAGGGTTCCCGGCCCTATAAATAATTTCGGTTAGTCTAGAGCCGATAACGCGGATGTGCCTCGGAACAACTTTTTCGGCAACCGCAATGCTTGGCGGATGATGGAATCAGCACAAGCCCTAAACACTAGGACTGACCTTTTCCTAGTACATCTTCCTATGCGCTAGCAGATCTTGAAAATCTGCAATAGCCGGTTGAATATCCATGTATGTGACGGAGATCTACGAATAGAGAAGTTGCAGCTTGCCTTGGAAGCAAACAGTAACCGAAGTGCATAGGTATGCAGGAATCAACAAAAGCTACCAGCGTACTCCGAAACAGTATCCGTGATACTTGGAGTAGATACTAGTTTATCTCTTTCCGTTTTCGGATAGTTATTGGCAGCTTACAGGTTTTGGACTGGCACGTCTCTCCTGAGGTAGTAACCCGGGAAATTACGAACATGCTTAGATTTTGCGGTTGAAGTGTTAATTGGGGCCACCAACGGCTAAAGAAAGACTTTGAACAAGAGCAAGGTTCGTTGCTAAGCCTTGGATACATTTCTTCTCATGTCACTTTTTTGACTGAAGCATTTGTACGATATACTACTCTTTATTATACATTAGCTCTCCTACTTTTCAAATCACAGATCTACAGAAACGATTAACCGATACTTCTTGGGATATCTACACAACATGGCCATTATCGCCACTCTCGAAGAAAATGGATCAGCTGAGAACGCAGCGAGCAATAGGATAATCGACACGGACGACAATTGTCAGAGCCAGGTTCCACCGGTAGCTATCATCGGTCTGGGTATGAGATTACCAGGAGCTATTCACACTGCCGAACAACTATGGAAGACTCTGGTTCAGAAACGCTCAACACGATGCGAGATTCCTGCTTCAAGATTTTCGGTAGAGGGATTTCATAGTCCATCAGCTAAACCAGGTTCAGTAGCTATGCGACATGGACACTTCTTAGATGATTTTGACGATCTTCATCGCCTTGATACATCACTCTTTTCTATGGGAATCACCGAAGTGAACGATATTGATCCGCAACAGCGAATGTTGCTCGAAGTCGTCTACGAGTGTATGGAATCATCGGGTCAAGTTAACTGGCAGGGTAGTAATATTGGATGTTACGTTGGCGTTTGGGGAGAAGTAAGTCGCCATTTTTGTTCAGCACTTTACATGTCTACCCTTGCTAGTTTAGGTCTAACATCTGGACGAATTACAGGACTGGCTTGACCTTCACGCTAAAGATTTGTTTGACTCGGGCACATATCGGGTTTCCGGTAGTCACGACTTTGCGATTTCTAATCGCATTAGCTATGAATACAATCTCAAAGGCCCGTCGTACACTATCAAAGCCGGCTGCTCATCATCATTGATTGCGCTTCACGAAGCTGTGCGAGCCATTCAGGCAGGAGACTGTGATGGAGCCATCGTCGCTGGCACGAATCTTATCTTCTCGCCGACTATGTCAATGGCTATGACAGAGCAGGGTGTGCTATCTCCAGATGCCTCTTGTAAAAGTTTCGATGCCAATGCGAATGGATATGCTAGGGGTGAAGCTATCAATGCTATTTTCCTAAAAGGCCTAAGTAGCGCGCTTAGGGATGGAGATCCGATTCGTGCTGTTGTCCGAGCAACATCTTCGAACTCAGATGGCAAGACCCCGGGAATGTCTATGCCTAGTTCGGAAAGCCATATGACTCTAATACAGCGCGCATATCATGAAGCGGGCTTGGACCCTAAGGATACGGTTTTTGTTGAAGCTCACGGAACGGGGACTCCAGTAGGCGATCCGCTGGAAGCGATCGCCATCTCACGTGTATTCGGAGGCAGAAAAGAACGACCATTCTATTTAGGAAGCGTTAAGCCAAACCTAGGCCATAGTGAGGGAGCCTCGGGTATATCCTCTGTTCTCAAAGTGGTACTGGCCCTAGAGAATCGGAAGATTCCTCCCAACATCAATTTTTCGATACCTAATCCCAAGATCCCGTTTAACGAAGCCAATATGGTAGTTCCCTGCGACGTTCTTCCTTGGCCAGAAAACCAACCTCTTCGTGCTAGTGTTAACTCTTTCGGCATTGGAGGTGCAAATGCACACTGCATTATAGAGAGTATCGACCAGTTCTTCAGCGATAATGCCGTTCAAAAACGCATCAGCGATCCATATTTGGGCATAAGAGAAACTACGAGGTTCGATAATAGAAAACTCACCAATGTATTAGACGGGACTAGATTCACAAACGAGGTTCATGGAGCCAAAATGCTAGACGTTGAGAAAGGTCACATCGACTTACGATACAGCTTGGCAAGCAAATTCTTTATCGACGACTCTCCCGGCCTTAAACCAAACAAGGAATCTGAGTTATCAGATACCACTGGTCATGGATTGCACACACCAAGAAAAGTACTGTATACGATATCTGCGGCTAGTCCTGCTTCTCTAAAGGCGATGGTATTTGAACACCAGAAATACCAGCAACAGAACAGAAAGAACCAACTAGACGTTTCTTACACGCTTTGCAATCGGAGAGAGCACTTGTATCATCGTGCGTATAGTGTTGTTTCTACTATCTCGCTGGAGGGTGAGAGCCAACCAGCGCTCGAGTTTTCTTCTCCAGCCAAGGTAGCAAACGCTAAAGCGAATGTGAACATGGTTTTCACTGGCCAGGGAGCCCAGTGGGCTGAGATGGCAAGCGAGCTTCTACAAGAGTACTCCATCTTTCGCGATACTATTAGTAATTTAGGTCGTGTTTTGTCACAGCTCGAGCATAGTCCAACTTGGGATCTTGCAGAGGAGCTGGGAAAGCCAGAGGCTATCAGCAGAATAGGTGAAGCTGAATTCTCACAGCCACTTGTTTGTGCTGTTCAGTTAGCTTTAGTTGACTTGCTGCGAGACTGGGGCCTCCTGCCGACCGCTGTTGTCGGCCATTCTAGCGGTGAGATAGCGGCTGCATATGCTGCAGGTGCCATTACTTCCGCCGAGGCCATCACTATTGCATATTACCGCGGATACGTGAACAAATTTAATAAAAGATCCGGAGGAATGGCCGCAGTTGGTTTGGGAGCGCAGCAGGTCATTCCATATCTAGCTGACGGGGTGGTTGTCGCATGCGACAACAGCCCACAGAGTATCACAATCTCTGGAGACAAGGATGTTCTTCAAGACGTATGCAGAGAGATACAAGAGAAGGAGCCAGATGCTTTGGTGCGCCTACTGAAGGTTCCAGTAGCATATCATTCCCGTAAGTTATTAGCCCTCGTTTCAGTCTCTAATGTGCTTTTCTCTCGCAGGTGGGTTATCAGTGCATACATATCTAATATTGAGTTCTTTACAGACCACATGCGCGATTTGGGAAATAGCTTTGAAAGTCTATTAAACGGCAAGCTATGCAGCAAGGTTCCTGTGATCCCATTCTTTTCCAGTGTGAAAAGTAAACAGCTTCAAGAACCTGGATCTCTCAATGCCGCATACTGGCGCGAGAATCTCGAAAACCCAGTGCTTTTTACCGACGCGGTGAGGCTTCTCCTCGAAACCCAGTCGTCTTCTAGGAGTGTTTTTATTGAAATTGGTCCACACAGCGCTCTAGCGGGGCCTCTTCGTCAGATATTCAAGGCTCACGGCACTGGCCAGCAAGCATACGCAACGGCATTAACTCGTGGAAAAGACTCCGTAGAGTCAGTACTCAAACTTGCTGGGGAATTGTTTATCCAGGGTGTACCTATAAACTTGTCCCGTATCTCGCCTGTAGGGAATGTGGTAACAGACCTGCCACTGTATCCATGGAACCACGAGAAAGAATTTTGGGCCGAGAGCCGCATAAGTAAAGAGTGGAGGTTCCGAAAGTACCCTCAGCATGAGCTTCTAGGCTCGAAGACTCTTGAAAGTAGCAAGCTTCAGCCTGAATGGCGAAATGTCCTAAGACTTGAAGCGGTACCCTGGCTACGCGACCACCAGGTCCTCAACGACGTGATTTTCCCCTGTGCAGGTTACCTTTCTATGGCTGTTGAGGCCGTTCGCCAAGCGACTGAGAGTACTGAAGTCGACGGATTTACCCTAAGGAATGTCATCGTACGGTCTGCATTGGTGATGACCGATTCCAAGCCAATCGAATTGTTAACAACTCTGCGACCTGTACGACTTACTACTACGCTTGACTCAAGTTGGTGGGAGTTTAGCATCATGTCACACAATGGCTCGAACTGGATGAAGCATTGTGATGGCCAGATCAGGACGAATCGCGACGCGGATAAACTTAAGGAAGCAACATCCCAGCACTTGTCAACGACAAATAATGAAGCATATCCCCGCGCTGTAAACGACTTGTATCCCCAGCTTCATAGGCTTGGACTAAGATATGGACCCTGCTTCCGTGGACTCGAAGATGTTAAATGTCAGCCAAATGGCAGGAGAGCTATGGCTACATTGAGCAAGATGGCCACCTCAGAATCGTCGTATGCGATCCATCCCGCTACGATTGATCATTGCCTCCAATTGTTCTTTCCCGCTAGTTGCGAAGGCATCTTTTACCGTGCTGAAAAATTATGTGTGCCCACAGTCATCGGTAATCTATATTTAGCAAATGGCAAGGCAGCGGAAATTGAGGGGTCCCAGATCGAAGCATCATCCTCATCAACCTCGGGGGGAACAATCTCTGGAAACGCAAAGGTATTTTCTAAGAAAAATGGAGCTGTCTTGCTGCAGCTAGAGGGTGGAAAGTTCTCTCCTATTGAATCTACTGAGCCAAATGACAGTAATTCTGAATCCATCGCGGCGGCTCAACTCACTTGGAAGTCACACCTTGATCTTGCCGATATGAAAAGTCTGATTCGACCAAATCAAGCGTTAATAAACGACAATCACGACCTCGATCTTGTAGAAAAGTTAACTCTTCTCTCCATCTTTGTTGTCAAAGAGCGTATGGAAAGCATTTCTACACCCCAACATCTTGAACACATAAGCATGTTCCGCAACTGGATCCATGACCAGGCAACCCGGCTGATTAAAGATCACTCTAAACTTCAATCTGAAGCCCAGAAGATCATATCTTTGGAGCCTAGTGCTCGGCTCTCACTTCTGGGAGAATTGCGACAGGAGATCATGAAATCAGGGGCCGCTAGTGCGGCAGTTCTGATTGGCCGCATTATTGACCGTTGTGAGGATCTCTTGCGAGGCTCTATTGACGGCATTGAAGTTCTACAAGCAGATAATGGTCTAACGGATTATTACAACTACGTAGAGTCACGCACTGATTCCGTAGATTTCTTCGCCGCTGCTGGCCATACACGACCGACGCTTCGTGTCCTTGAGATTGGCGCTGGTACAGGGGGTAGCACTCATATTATCCTTGAGGGTTTAATGAGTAAAAACGGAGTCGATCGACTCTACTCTACATATGCTTATACCGATATTTCTGCTGGATTTTTCGTCAATGCCCGTGAACGGTTCAAGGGGTATCCCGCTCTGGATTTCCGGGTTCTCGATATCACTAAAGACCCCATCGAGCAAGGATTCGAGGCGGCATCGTTCGATTTGATCATCGCCGGCAATGTTCTTCACGCCACACCATCGCTGGGTGAGACACTGGCAAATGTGCGCAAACTGCTCGCTCCTGAGGGCTACCTCTTTCTTCAGGAATTATCCCCAAAGATGCAAATGGTTAACTTGTAAGTTCATCGCTCGTGAAAAACTTCTAGAAAGGGCCTTGTGGTGGCATTTCTACCATTATGCGCTCTACATGATATAATTAGTGCTATCAGTGTCACTGACGTGTTCAAAATCTAGCATCATGGGCATCTTGCCGGGATGGTGGCTTGGAGCCGGAGAAGGCAGATCTACAGAGCCTTATCTGACGCCAGAAAAATGGGACGCAGTCCTGAAGCAAGCTGGTTTTTCAGGCACCGATGCTGCCATATACGATGCGCCGAGTCCTTACCACATCAACGCTAATATCATTTCCCGACCTGCGAGAAGCTCGCAAATTCATAATACCATTGATGATTCGGACATAAATGGGGTAGGTCGAGATAATAAACGTCCACGGGTGACCTTTTTGTATCGTCCATGCGATGAGAATTGTGAGCGCGTCATACGGCTGCGTTCTTCGATCGAAGAGAAGGGCTTCCAAATAATTCTGAGGAGCATAGAGCAAAACCAGGAGATTAAAGCAGACGACCAAGAACTGTTGGTCTCTTTGCTTGATATTAGGAAGCCGTTCCTCGAGTCCATATCGGAAGCCAATCTAACAGCTTTGCAAGCAATCGTCTCAAGTCTAGGCAGTACGCCAATGCTCTGGATCATGCCACCAGCACAAAGGAATGTCAATCGCGACGGAAACCCTAGTTTTGGGCTATCCTTGGGGCTCCTACGCACACTGCGCAATGAGCGTTCTGTCGCTATTACCACGCTGGAAATGGACAATATGAACGATGCAGGCTTTGCTGCTGCTACTAAGCTTATAGAAAAACTTGCACACAGAAGAGGGCAAAGCAGTAGAGGTTTGAAGGAAACTTCAGGCATAGACCCAGACCGGGAGTTTTTCTTCACCAAAGGAGCTCTTGAAGTAGGCAGGTACCATCCGGTCACTCTATCTCAAGAGTTGGCACTCAAATCACAGAAGTCTGGAGCCGCGACACTTCAAATAGGACGCCCAGGACTACTACAGTCACTCAAGTGGGTCGACCTTACAGCACCAAAACCGGCACACAATGAGATCGTCGTCGAGCCTCGGTGTGTGGGCTTGAATTTCAGGGTAATTCTCTCCCCTTGCATACCCTATCTCTCAAAAAACCTTCAACTTTGAAAAATATTGTGAACTTTCAGTGCTAAAAGCCTATAGGATGTACTTCTCTGCATGGGTATTGTAGAGGCAAACAGTGTCAGCATCGGCCTAGAAGGATCCGGTATAGTCACGAAGGTCGGAAGCGGTGTTACTGAGCTTCAGCCAGGAGACCGTGTTTTCTACCTTGCAGACAAATGCTTCTCAACTGAACTAACTGTATTGGCCGAGCGATGTGCTAAGATCCCTTCTTCGCTATCATTCGAGCAGGCTGCGACGATGCCGTGCGTTTACGCTACTGTGATCCACTCTTTGCTTGATATGGGCGGATTAAAGTCCGGCATGTCGATTTTAATTCATTCTGCATGTGGTGGCATCGGCATTGCTGCTCTGAACATATGTCAGAATATCCCAGATCTAGAGGTAAGATCTTTACGTCTTTGTTTGTCACATCAGAGCAAGCGATACTACTTCGAGATTATAAAGCTAACTTCAGTAATCGATAGGTATACGTCACGGTCGGAAGCGAAGTCAAAATTGAGTACTTGATGCAAAATTTCGGCCTTAAACGGGAACAAATTTTCAATTCCCGAGACACATCGTTTCTGCATGATGTGCTAGTTGCTACAAAGGGTCAGGGAGTTGACCTTGTGCTTAACAGTCTCTCTGGTGAGCTACTCCATGCTTCATGGCAATGCGTTGCCCCTTATGGAAAGATGCTTGAGATTGGCAAAAGAGACTTTATTGGGAAGGCCCGCCTAGAAATGGATCTCTTTGAAGCAAATAGGAGTTTCATCGGCATTGATCTGGCTCGATTTGACGCAACGAGATGCCAAGGGTAAGTTGTGCATTCTTCCCCTACTCAATATCTTGGCTAGAATGTAGTGGATACTAATTGGCCATCTTCTCCTCGCAGGTTGCTACAACGAACGGTAAAAATGCTCATAACAGGGTCGATCAGACCTATAGAGCCTATCAAGGTATTCGATGCGACTGAGGTCGAGGCGAGCTTTCGGTATATGCAGAAAGGTACGCACCTTGGCAAGGTTGTGGTGTCAATTCCAGAGAAAGGCATGGGCCTACCGAAGACACCACAGACACCGCACGTTGAGCTCAGTCCATCGGCTACCTACATGCTCGTAGGCGGACTGGGTGGTTTGGGACGCGCTGTCGCAACGTGGATGGTAGAAAGAGGGGCACGTCACCTTATGTTCCTTTCGCGTTCTGCTGGTCAAAGTACCAACGACCAAGCTTTTTTCCGGGAGTTGCAATGTCAAGGCTGCACAGCACAGGCTATTCAAGGCGACGTAACAGATATAGCCGATGTTGAGCGCGCAATGGCGTCTGCGCTTCTAGAAAAGCCCATTCGGGGCATTCTACAAATGTCCATGGTCCTTCGCGACAAGGCCTTTGCGGATATGGATCTGGAGGACTGGCAAACAACGGTTAAGGCCAAAGTAGAGGGCACGTGGAATCTTCACCGCGCCGCACCACAAGACCTCGATTTTTTCTTCGCCACTGGATCTATCAGCGGCTCATTCGGTATGCCTGGCCAAGCAAATTATGCTGCCGGTAACACATACCTTACTGCATTCACTCAGCATCGTCAAGCTCTCGGTCTGCCCGCTTCAGTACTTCATGTTGGTCTGATGGAGGACATTGGTTATCTCGCTCAAAATCCGACAAGGGCTGAAGCACTCAGGGCCGCTGGTGGATTCTTTCTGCGTACCCGCCAATTGCTGGAAGGAATCAATTGGGCTCTGATTCCGAGTGCAGGCAAGCCAGATCACCTAAACCATCAGCTCACTATTGGCTTGCGATGTGAGAAGCCATTGCTGGACCCCGCTAACCGTGTTATCTGGAAAAAGGACTCTCGCATGGGCCTATATCACAATCACAACGCGTCAAGTAGCACGGGCAGTGGTGCAGAGGACAACGATACTGACGCCCTTCGTCTCTTTATAGCTTCAGCTGATGCAGGACCGAGTATCCTTAATGAGCAGGCTTCACTAGACTTTGTGACGCGCGTTATCGGCACCCGCGTTTATACTTTTATGCTTCATCCGCTCGAAGATATGGACTTGACTGCATCGCTGACATCCTTGGGCGTGGACTCGTTAGTCACCATAGAGCTGCGTAACTGGATCAAGCGCAGTTTTGGTGGTTTAGAGTTCAGTACCTTAGAGATCCTCGACGCTCGTACTATCGACGGCTTGGGTAGACTCACAATAGACGCACTGAAGACACGATTTGGGGAGGCAGGGGTGAGCCAGAAAGGCGATGCGTATCTAGATATGAAGGCCCCATAGACTCGAACCTAGGTTCTGATGCGACACGACATGTTAAGTCGATTTAGTAAGCCCCATCGCTATAAAGAGTTCTACAGCTAGCATAACTTGAATTCACAACTTCATATTTCCGCTTCCAAAGACAGGGCTGCACCATAGAAAGGCAGTTCTGAAACTGTCTTTTCGTACATATGCACTATTCTGATGAGAGCGAAATATATCATGTGAGTTGTAGTGAATTGTCCTCTTTAGAAGTAATATTATATCGCACAATTGAATGCATGCAAGAGAAAACGTCATTAAGAGTTGATTGGTCACTATCTGGCCGTCTTGCCTACTTGTGCAGAGGCTTGCGGACACTATATCACGGTCCATGTATTCCTGGTACTGGTGCAATCAAAACCACGCTTTCATTATCATGCGAATGGGTTGTGATGCATCGACGTTGCTATGGTAATGTGCTGTCGAGCGTAAATTGTGTCTGCGAATCGGTAGCTAAGTGCTGTTTGCAATAATGTGCTGGTCATGACACGGAATCCTCCAAAAGGACATGGAGGCGTATTTCGGGTGAGGAGCTATCGGAAGAGTTGGGACCTCTGCGGCTCTGCTCCAACGAATACGTACTAAAGGCCGGATGCTTAATCGGGATACCGTCGCACACACGAATAACGGGAAGCTTTTCCAATTTACAGAGTATTTTAATTTTCCTGAAACTATTCGCCTTTTCAGCACTTATCTAACGGTAACTACCAAGTTTTATGTCTAGCCGCAAGGCAAGACGAGGGCGCGAACCGAGAAGGAGAGAACCGATCAAGTCGCTTCGTGAGCAACTCGTTAAGCACGTGACTAGGCATTAAAATCACTGCATGTATTCTACCACGTCTACTGTAAGAGAACTCATCAATAGCAAAACCTAGGTAATAGCCTCTATAACGCCTTAGCCGTTAATTTAGTTAAATAGGATAAATACCTTTATTCAAATTCTGTTAAGTGTAGCCGCACTGTTTCCTTAGAGGGTAACCGGTAGGCGTGACATCTGTCGCTATACCGCATACGTACGTCCGCACAGGCTCAGAGACCATCTCTCAGTTCTGTGCATTTGGGCTATCGTTCTGAGCCTAGTTGTCACAGGCCTACCATAGTCCTTATCGCTTCCTACTACACCTTAGTCCTCTATTAAAATTGAAGCCTTTTGGGAATTTTATTGCTATATGTTAGGACTAGAACTCACCTTGATCTACTAATTCTTGTTCCCAAAAAGACCTTTGGACGGAAAGTGTTAAAGTAGTTTGTTATCCAAAAGAAAATCAAACTATGGACGACAGAATGGCTGGCAAATGCCTCAGAGACCTCGCGCCAATACCTGGCCCGAAACGTAAGATGTTCTCGCTTGTAATTTTACAAATTTTGCATGTAATAACAGTAGAATACAGCGATTCCGTTTCTAGGGAACATACTCGATATTGATCCTGACAACTTCACAAAGTCATTAGGTGAAATGGGTAAAACATACGGTAAGCGACACTTTATTTATGTATATAGAGTAAGCAACAGCAACTGCTAATTCTCAACAGGCGATGTTTATATGATTAATTATGGTTCGTATAGAGATGTTATAGTAGTTAGTCGCAGAGTGGCTGAAGAGCTCTGTGATGAAACGCGATTCTGCAAATTACCAGGAGGCGCAATTGACAGGATGAGGCGAGTGGTCGGACACGGTCTCTTCACTGCGGAAACTGCAGATCCTAGATACCAAAAAGCGCACCGTGTCATCGCGCCACTCTTTGGTCCCGCGAGGATAAGAGCTATGGTGGATGATATGAGAGATATTTGTGAGCAGATGTGTCTACGCTGGGCTCGTTTTGGACAGGACGTACCCATCGAGATCTGTGACGAGATGACTAAGTTGACTTTGGACACGATTGCTCTCTGCACTGTTGACTATCGCTTCAATAGCTTCTATAGGCCTGCAGGAGTCGAGGATCCTTTCGCAGAAGCCGTTGTAGACACTATGACAGAGTCTCTGCTGCAAAGTAACCTACCTGACTGGATTAACAACTGGGTCCGGTTCCGTTCTATGAACAAATTTAACCGCCAAGCAGACCAGTTACGCCACGACATTGAGAAGCTCATCGAGATGAGGCTCAAAAATCCGGTCGATCGGAATGATCTTTTGAATGCAATGCTGAGCCACGAGGATCCTAACACTGGCCAACGTCTGGACGATGAATCGGTTATAGACAATCTGCTTACGTTCTTCATTGCGGGTCACGAAACGACGTCTAGTCTATTATCATTTTGTTTCTATTATCTTCTCCAACATCCAGAAGTTCTCCAGAAAGCCAGAGACGAAGTGGATGCCGTTATTGGGAGCAGTACTGTGATGCCTGAACACCTACAAAAACTACCGTACCTTGAGAGTATCTTACGCGAGACGCTTCGTCTACGAGACCCTGGCCCCGGGTTCTTTGTTAAGCCGCTTCAAGACGAAGTAATAGCTGGAAAGTACCTAGTACCAAAGGACCAATCCATCTTTATTGTCTTCGACTCGGTACACCGCGATCCTGATGTGTATGGCGATGATGCAGACGAATTCCGGCCTGAGCGTATGGAGCAAGACAAATTTGACAAACTACCTCCGTGCGCATGGAAGCCGTTTGGAAACGGAATGCGGGCGTGTATAGGAAGGCCGTTTGCGATGCAGCAGGCATTAATAGTAAGTAGTAAAGGTTTATTTGGGCCGTCTCAAACTACGAAACTACGAAACTAACACTCTTCACTAAACACAGGCTGTTGCCATGGTGCTCCAAAACTTCGATTTAATTAAAGATGAGACCTACAATCTTAAAATACAGGTAACAATGACGGTCCGTCCGGTCGGCCTTACAATGAAGGTCCGCCCTCGAAATGGCATACGCCCTACTGAGATGAGCCTGCGAATGCACCAGGGTGCAGATACAGTCTCATCTACTGAATCTTTCAGGCCAATACCAGATAAACCTACTGCAGGTCTAAGCAACAATGAGGAAGTACATTTAGCAATTGTTCATGCCTCCAACTCCGGAACATCCGAGGCTTTAGCCAGTGTCCTTGCAAATGATGCTACTAAACGAGGTTTAGGTATAAAATTCATTGATACAGCGAATAACGTTGTAGGAAAACTTCCTAAAGATGTGATTGTGGTTACGATCACAGCTTCTTACAACGGCGAGCCTGCGAGAGATGCTGTGAATTTTGTAAACTGGCTCAAAGCCGCACAAGAAGATGAGCTCGAAGGTGTAAAATATGCCGTTTTCGGATGTGGTACGTATACTTTTGCATATTACTTTGCATCCCTTGATATTTCAGTTGCTTTTCGTTTACTACTATAATTACCCTTTCTTGGTCGTACCAGCCAAGCAAATGATTCTCGAACTTCGACATTTTATAGTAACCCTGCTAAGAGCCTCTTCTTAGGACATCGTGACTGGAGTAGCAGTTTTTTTGCCGTTCCAAAACTCGTCGATTCTCTCTTGTCGGAGCGCGGAGCGGAGCGAATTGCACCAATAGGTACTTCTGACATGGGAGCATCAACCGACATATTCTCGGACTTTGAACAATGGACGACGACCCAGCTTTTCCCTAAGTTGAGCGATAACCGAATGCTTCATGATGGTAATGCAAACTGCGTGACTGACGCAAGGGATGTCGAACTCCAGGTATCACTGATAAAGCCTCCACTTATCGGCATGCGTGAAGGGTTTGTTACTGCTATTGTAACCGAAGCCCGCACACTATCCACTCCGGGCGTAGCAGAGAAACGCCATCTCGAGATCCGATTACCTGCAGGGTTCAAATACAAGTCTGGAGATCATGTGCAGATTCTACCCCGCAACTCTATCGATGATACGCGAAGCGCTCTTGGCCTTTTCGATCTTGACACGGAAACCCTAGTCAATATTCGGAGCATAAAGAGAAATATGGGGTTAGGACTTCCACTTGACACTCCAATCAGAGTATCGGAATTGTTCAGTGCATACGTCGACCTTGGTCGTACAGCCAGTCTTAGGAACATACAGGTTCTTACCACCCTGGTGACGACTGATAAGCCTCAAGTAAAAGCTAATCTACTTGAGCTTCTTGACTCTGAAAAGTACAGATCGGAAGTCTTGAATAAGAGACTATCAGTACTTGATCTACTCCGCATATTCCCGGACGTCAAGATATCCCTCGCAAGCTTCTTATCACTGTTAACACCGATTCGACCTAGAGCCTATTCTTTTTCTTCTAGTCCTGACTGGAAACCAGGGTTTGCAACCTTGACATATACTGTTGTCGGTTCAGCAAAATCTCTGCCAACATTCCCACCTATAGAGCCCAATAATCTCTTTCAAGATCCGAACGGCTGTTTAACTGAAGATTGCATTCCTTTCAAGCGCGGGGGGCTAACATCGACTTATCTTTCAACACTTAAGGCCGGTAACAGCCTTTATATTTCACTTCATCCAGCATCTCCTAATTTCTCCGAAGACCAACCTGTCTCTCGTCCCGTCATTATGGTGGCAGCTGGAACAGGCATAGCTCCTTTCCTAGCCTTCTTACAAGACCGCAAAATTACTACTGCGGCTACTTCTAGGCCACTAGAACAAGCCGGAAAGCGTAAAAACTTCCCGAAAGCAATCTTGTTCTATGGCTGTCGTGGCCCGGCGCTCGACTCTCTTTATGCTAAGGAGATTGCAGCATTCGAAGCAGATGGTCTCGTCGAGGTTCGCCGCGCATTCAGCAGGGACTACGAAGCAGCAGCAGTTGAAGCAGCGGGTTGCAAATATATTCATGAGCGGCTAGCAGACTCAAAAAACGATATTGTAGAGATATGGAAGGCTGGTGGTCGTGTTCTTGTTTGTGGAGGTAAAAATATAGCCAACAGTGCCTACGAAGTCCTTGGGCCGCTACTCTGGGAGACTGATCAACAGTATCAAAAGAGTAAAGCGAAAAGTTTACAGGAATGGCGTGCTGCTTTAGAGAAGGATAGATATGTAGAGGAGTTTTTCCTGTAACATTATGGAACAAACTGTTATTCATAGAGTATTAAAAGATACTTTCTAGTTAAGAAAACCTGGTTCTTAAGATTTGACATTACTATTTATTCCAAGGACCAGCAGTCTGAGACACAGTAATATTTGCTTCTTGTTGGCTGCGCGGCCATTCTGCAGTTCCCCAGACAACTTTTCCGTTAGGAAGGTTTTGGCTCACGCGAAGGGCTAGAAAAGAAGAATCAGCTTTGATTATTGGAGTTAGTTCTTGGGGCAAGTAGAACGTACTGTGGTTGTCATAGGTCCACGAAAATGAGCAGGTATCGCATGAGTGAATGACGGGGAGGGTGGCGTAAGGAGTTTCTCCGCAATGGCTTCCCAACCGCTGATCTTGAGGATAGTCAGGCGATGTGAAGTAGGCGTTTAAATTGACTTCGGCTGGGCCAGGTCCAAAGCTCATCTGGACAAACCATTGGCCGTCGTCGGCGCGAGATACGACGGCAGCAGAGGCAGTGGCAGCAAGAGCGAGGAGAGTGGCGGAGAAGTGCATCTTGGTGTTAGTAATCGTGACTGAGGGACTGATAAAGGACGGATGGATAGTGATGGGGGATATAATGGTTGATGATAATAGTGACTTGATAGAGAATAGAGATGGATTTATAGAAAACTTCTGAAAATCAAGACAGCGCACGTTTAAGTTCAAAAAACAAATAAATACTATAAAAAAACTTCAGCCCCACATCTCGTGATGCGAAGAAGATTATCCTTGCACTACATACGGCTGGAGAGGTTAAGAGGAGGGGGTTGATTGTTTCTCGCGCACTGGTCAACTAAACGGGGTTCACTCCGGAAGATGGCCATAGCTGTAGTAGAGATTCGAAGCAAGCGGATCCTTGCTAATCTATATTTTCCATTAGCACTACGACATAGTGACGCCATATCGGAGATCTCTAACAAGGAAATGCACTCGAGCAGATGGAACGTATTCACTTTGAGTTCAATGCATACCCCCTGAGTAGAGAAATACAGGACCAAAATGCGGGCTGTCGTATTGGAGTCATTATGCGGCCCGATTTAGTAGACAAAGCTGCTCGTTCCCCTTTTCCCGCTTTCGCAGCACACTGAGAGTTGGGTAACGCTAGGCTACACATATTGGTGACCATACTCGAGCTGCTTTGACTAGGAAATTCAGATATTTGCTTAAAGCATTCAAAAACGCATTCATATACCTTTGAAACTGGGACATTACAGAATACTAAGCGGACACGTGTGGCGCGAAGCTTGTTTTCCTCACGCCATGCATCTTTAGCCGGATACCCAGCCTATCTGCACTACATGTGATTTAGCTACGCTTATGCCATGTCTCCTTTCAGGTGCGTTAGCGCAGAGTCTATTTATGGACCCTGCGCGGGAGATAACTTCGCTAATGATAGAAACAACAGCTCGATAAAACATAGATTTGTTTCTAGCGAGGCAAGTACAGCGCATTTCTCGTATTGTAAGTAATAAGAAGCATCAGCATAGAATAGACTATGCCTACTCTGTTCAGACTGGAAGAAGGAAGAAAACATGGCGGACGCTATGAGTGTAAAAGGCTGTGTGTTACAAGTAATAGGAGTAATAGGAAGGATTCTCTCTTTGATAAGAGACAAGATGGCCGAAGGCCTATGAACGTCCATTTTAGAAGGTAGTGGCCATCGCGGGGCTTGGAGTCGCGTGATGTGCTATACTTCTCAGTGCTATTATTGCGATTTTGTGCACGGGCGTAGTATGTCGCCGAGTCTGGACGTGATTTTGGCCGCGGAGCGCTATGTGCTTTAATCTCCATATGGTAATAGATCGCCCCGTGCAATCAGCTGCTTCATCTAGAGAGAGATCGTGTCTTGATTGTGGTTGGTGCAAAATGGACGTTTGCGTTGCCAGCTTAGGTCCTTACAAAGATGTCAAGCTTTCCCCCGCCACTTGGCCTTTTTTCCTTGACCACCTCGGCATTGCCGCGTCACTGCCATTGGCGGATTCTCTCAGTGATTTGCAAATGTCCTGATCGCGGTCATATTTACCGTCACACAATATAGCTATAGGCAAGAAAACCATCCGTATAGAGAACAATTCATAACGTTCTAGCGATAAATTACCACCAATGGTCTGGGTTTTTGTCGTCGATGACGTCTCCTATTCGTATAGAAGATCGGCAGTTCTATTAATCGTGTAGATGTGAATTTTGAAAGGCCGGTGCGGAATTAGTAGAGACTTATTGTATAAAGGATGTAATTGCAGATTTTTATGAAGAACGTTCTCGGCTGCACGCTCTCGTTACCGCCTTTGACAATAGCACTGCGCCATGCTCCTTAAGGCTACCTTTGCTGCATACCTTTCGGTGGTGGGACCAATCTTTGCCCAGACCATTCCGACTATCGTTGTACCGGAAGTAGGAACTTCTGCCCATGCATTCGACTTAAGCCAGGTCGCATTGAGCAACAGCCGCTGGAAGGATAACCAGAATCGGACCCTTAACTACCTTAAGTTTGTCAATGTCGACCGACTACTCTACAACTTCCGAGCTACCCATAAGCTCTCTACGAACGGCGCGCAGCCGAACGGCGGATGGGATGCGCCCAACTTTCCTTTCCGTTCCCACGTCCAAGGGCATTATCTCACGGGATGGGTTCATTGCTACGCAACCTTGCGCGATAGCACGTGTAAAGACCGCGCTACATATTTTGTTCAGGAACTCGCCAGATGCCAGGCCAACAATGGGGTAGCCGGGTTCAGCCCGGGGTATCTATCCGGCTTTCCCGAATCAGAATTCGCTGCTCTTGAAGCTGGCAAATTGACGGGCGGCAATGTCCCGTACTATGCCGTACACAAAACAATGGCTGGCCTACTCGATGCGTGGCGTATCATTGGTGATGAAGAAGCTCGTGATGTCTTGCTGGCGCTTGCAGGTTGGGTAGACGGACGGACCAAAAAACTGAGTACTGCTCAGATGCAAACAATGCTAGGAACAGAATTTGGCGGCATGAACGATGTACTCGCAGAGATTTACCAGCTCACTGGAGACCAGCAGTGGCTTACCGTAGCCCAGCGTTTTGATCACGTAAAAGTGTTCGACCCTCTTGCAAATAACCAGGATCAGCTCAATGGCAATCACGCAAATACCCAGGTGCCAAAGTGGATCGGTGCAGCACGGGAATACAAATCCACCGGTACCAAGCGTTACCTCGACATTGCGAGAAATGCTTGGGATTTCACCGTTAACGCACATACATACGCAATCGGTGGTAACAGTCAAGCGGAGCATTTTCGACCGCCTAACCAGATTTCCAACTTCTTGATGAACGACACTGCTGAGCAATGCAATACTTATAACATGCTCAAGCTCACTCGGGATCTGTGGACAACAGATCCCACCAGCACGAAGTACTTCGATTATTACGAACGTGCTCTCATCAATCACCTTCTTGGAGCTCAGAATCCAGCAGACAACCATGGCCACATAACCTACTTTACTCCACTTAGGAGTGGCGGACGCCGAGGAGTTGGACCAGCGTGGGGTGGAGGTACATGGAGCACTGACTATAACTCCTTTTGGTGCTGCCAAGGTAAGTTTTGTCCCTCGTCCACATACCCCATGCTACACTCGATTAAACATTGACTAAATTCATTTACCTATAAGGTACGGCTCTAGAGACCAACACTAAGCTCATGGACTCTATTTACTTCTATGATAGCTCAGCATTGTACGTGAATCTTTTCACGCCTTCGACGCTAGACTGGAAGCAGCGCAACGTCAAGATCACACAAGCAACAACTTTCCCTATTAGTGACACAACAACATTGACAGTCACAGGCACTGGCACAGGCAACTGGGCTATGAGTATCCGTATCCCTTCATGGACATCTGGAGCAACGATCAGCCTGAATGGTCAAGCATCCGGGATTGCCGCGAATCCAGGGAGCTACGCGACACTATCACGAAATTGGGTTTCTGGTGATAGGGTTATAGTGAAGTTACCGATGAAGCTGCGCACCGTAGCCGCCAACGATAATATAAGTATTGCGGCTATCGCTTACGGCCCGACTATTCTCAGTGGTAACTATGGACAACAGTCACTCAGTTCAATTCCATCTCTAGCTTTGAACTCTGTTCGCCCCAAAAACAGCAATATTCTGGCGTTTACGGGAACTGCCGATGGTAAGACAGTAGATATCAGTCCATTTTACGATGCGCATAACGTCAATTACAATGTCTACTGGAGGGTTACCGGGCAGTTCGTAAACTAGACCGCACTTACTACGAGCCCCATATCTTGTTTTTAAATTATCAATAGGCGTCTTATAGAGAACTGATTGAGCCACTTTAAAATTCAACACAGATATTTCTATCTATGCAAGCGACGTCAATACATCACTATACTATGATTATAGCATATACTGAATTGTGAGGAAAGTGAGGAATTTATATGGCATAGTGTACCGAAATTTGAGAAATTTAGTGAATTAGAAAGCTCTATCTCGATCCACTTACGAGTCTTATTGTTGCCTTGAAAAGAAGAGCACAACCACAGCGAATTTGGCAACTAGTTGTCATATTGTGATGATATTTGAGGACAGGTAAAACTGTGATAAAGAACTATAGTAATTAATAATAATGATATTTCAGGGCTGTTATTGTATTTGCTAAATGAACTAACACTAATAGATATACTCAGAGGATCGCGGTAGACTATACACATGTTAGAACATGGGTATTGTGAGAATATGGGTATATTTCGGGTGTTCAGCAAAATGTGGGTGTGAGACTGAGCACCCGGATTCTGTAAATACTTAGCGTGTACAGCCTACTCCGACCCCTTAAGTATATCTTTTAGTACTAGAGTATATAGTACATATATATAAATATATAACTTAAATCGGCTTATCTATTAAGTGTAAGACTTATAAGATAATTATATTTTAGCAAAGAATAGCAGATGATACCTTAACCTAATAGGATCGGGTATTAAAATAAAAGACTATACAGTTAAGGTAATAACTTAAAATTTGGTGGTAAATAGGTAGAGATGGGTGTAAAGTACAGTGGCAAAGAGTAGAGTAGGGGTTATAGTAGGGTCTTATATAAGCACTATCTAACCTAACCTCTGTAACGGCTCAGTGTCTGTGTAACGGCTCAGTGTCTCTTGCTGATTAGATCCGAACGAGATCCGAACTAGGGTCCGAGCTAAGCGAGTGGAAAACTGACTATATAAACCTACTCTCTATAATAGATAGCTCTGCAGTTTTCTAATATCCTTTCGTACAAGGCCTATAGGTGTCTATTTCGAATTAAGGCTGTTTAATGTCCACACGCACTCCTATATGCCTCTGAGTAACACTACGACCGATACTAATCCGACTAGTCCTGCCTACGCCGTTATATTATATCAGAAAACTCACTACCGCTAGTAATAGTAGTTTAAATAATATTATAATCATTTATTTAGATCACGTCTAACCTCTAAGTGTATCTAGAAGCAATCTAGATCCTTATACCATTATTTTAATATTTATCTAGATAAGATCCCCTTAATCTCCTATTAACTGAAGCCTTTAGATTTAGAACTTCCGCTCTATATAAGTTGGATTAACTTTAGAAAAGTCGCGAAGAGTGCGCTATAGTAGAGATATAGAGACTACTAAGAACCTATTAGTTTAGGAATTAATCGCTATAGCTAACTAAAACATAACTAGAACTATAGAGTCGTTAAGAAGAATAACTTAATAAATACAGCGACTATAATAGAAGAAGACAGCGGTTAACCCGCTAGCTGTTAAACTAGAGAAAGAAGATAATCTGGAGGAGGACCTAATAAGCTCTCTTTAGGCAGAAATCGACAGGCTAAACGCACAGGTAGAACGCCTAATATAAGAAAACTCTACTACCTAAGATAACTTAGTTCTCTTAACTAAATCCCTACTAATTATAATTAAATAACCTTACTACCCCGTAAGGTTCCTATTAGTTACTCTAGACCCTACCTTCGCTAGGCTAAGCATACTTACTCCGTCTATTAATAATCTAAGTAATAGAACGAGTCCTACCTTCAGATAATAGCAGGCTTCGATATTATATTAATTAGCTATTAACTTAGACCACTACTAGAGTAAACGCGTAAGAATAGCGTTAGTATAGGGCTACACTTTAGGTATCGTAAAAGAATACCTGGAACTATAATACCTCGCTAAATCGGATTAAGACTAGTTCTAGAACGCGGAAGAAATGATTTCCTTACTAAAATTATATTTCGTATCTAGTAACGAGTAGGTGGAAAGCTAAGCAGCTTTCTACTACCTATAAATAGATAGAAAGGAGACCTTTTTAGAATTTAAAGCGCGCTTTATTAGTGTAGCCATAAAAGGGTCTGTATTAAGGTTAGAATGGTTCTTCTATCTATAGAAGAAGATTATGCCAGCACTATAAGTTCTAAATTTAGAATTTAAATATCTATAGGCTAGTTCCTCTAAAAAGATAGTCGTATACCTAACTGCTTTTAATATAGAGAGAAGGAATACCCCTATAAGTACGTATCTAGAGTCTAAACGGAATTGGGATCTAGCGCCCTTAATAAAAGAAATCTCTTATCTAAATTAAGAATTTTAACCCCGCATATATAACGCTAGACCTAAACTAGCTCTAGTATCTCACTATTTATATTTAACTGCTCCTTACTAACCTTTGAAAACTCCTGTATCTAATAACTTAGCCCTATTCACTTACTATAATTATAGTAAACCTAGCTACTACGCTACTAATTATCTAGTCCCGTGGGTAAGGGAAATTTAAGTAGAATAAGAAAGCTATAAAGACGCTATTAAGTACTATTTAGATAGAACTTAGTTAGAAAACGACGACGCTTAGAGAAACGCTCTAGCCTAGGCCTAAATAAGTATAACTTTACTAATATTAATCTATCTAACTTATTTAGAGGAAAATATTTCTATACTACTACCGTCTTATATTTAAAGGGTTACGGTGTTAGTTTAGAGTCTCTAGTTAATACTAGTGCCTAACGTTTTCTCTTTTTAAATTCTGCTATTGCCTATTTAATATCTAGATTACTCTAGGTACCTATCTAAAGACTTCTATTTAAGATTACAGTTAAAGGATTTTACGACTAGATACAGACCTAGGTAGATAAGTATATTAGGTTACACGTCCGTATTAATAGAAGAAAGATTCTTAACTATCCCTTTATAATTATAGATCTAGGAACGCAGAATTATATAATTAGTATTAAATAGTTACGCTAATTCTAATTAAAGCTTAATACAGCTTAGAATCGAATTGTATAGCCTACTCAATACCTACTAATATACGATTCTAGTCCTTCTATTCTTATATAGTTAAAATAACACCTCTTCTATACTAACGTAGAATAGGATATTCGGCGTAAAGACGCACTTTAGAAAAAGAATAAATACTAGAGGCAGATCAGCCCTTAATAAGAACTAATCTAGCGTATCTAAGGTCTTATTTACATCACTAAAGTACGCCTTCTTCCGCCGCTATTACCTTATAATCTAGAGTCTGAAAGGACTCTAGCGCCTAAACTAACCTTACCTCGTATCGCGGTTATTTCCGCTAATACTTTCTATTACACTATAAAACGGAAGGAAAACAATTTCTTTATAACTAATATCTATAAGATAGACCGCATCTTATAAGAGAAGTTAGAATAAGATAATCCTGATAATACTAAACTTATATAGGACTAACTCTCCTCCGACTATAATAGGTATTAAGATATCTTTAATAAGATAGCCGCTAACTAGCTACCTAAGTATCGCTGATACGACTATAAGATTATTCTTATAGAGCCTCTTCTGAATTAATTTAGTCCTCTCTTTAAATAGGATACTAAAGAGCTTTAAGCTATAAAAGCTTTTATAATAGAAAATCTTTAAAAAGGGTATATTAATGCAAGTTACTGCCTTTTCGCCTTATATATTCTTCATATTTAGAAGCCTAACGGAGACCTTCGCATTTACGTAGACTACTATAAGCTAAACGCAATTACTTATAAGGATGCCTATCTAATACCGCGAATAGATAAACTGCTAGCCTATATATATAAAGCTAAAATCTTTACGAAGCTAGATATTCGCGCAGCGATTAATAAGATCTAGATAGAATCTGACTCTAAAGAATACACTATATTCCGCACACGCTATAGAATATATAAGTTAAAAGTATTACTATTTAGATTATATAATAGCCCAGCTACGTATTAAAGATATATAAATGATATGCTAATTAATTATCTAGACAACTTCTGCATAGTCTATCTAAATAATATTCTAGTGTATTCTAAGTCTCTTCTAGATTATATCCGTCACGTCTGTAAGATGCTAGACCGGCTGCGAGCCACTAGACTGTAAGCTAATATTAAGAAAAGCGAATTTTATATTACTCGCACTAAATACCTTAGCTATATCTTAACTAATAAAGGTTTAGAAGTTGACCCTAATAAGGTAGAAGCTTTAAGAGACTAGAAACCATCTACTACTGTTACTAGTATAAAGTTGTTTCTAGGCTTTACAGGCTTCTATTAATAATTTATTCCTAAATACTCGCGAATTGCTAAACTACTTTTAGCATTATAAAGTCCTTCTCGCCCCTTTCTATAGAATTTAGATTGTAATTAAGCCTTTAAGAAGTTAAAATTAGCCCTTCTCTCAATTCCTACCCTTTATCACTACCAGCTAGAGTATAATACTAAGGTAGAGACTGACGCCTCTAATAGCGTTATCGCCGGCGTGTTATTATAAAAGTAATCTAATAATAAATAGTGCTCTATAGCGTTCTATAGTAAGACCCTAACCGGTTTAGAGCTAAACTAGGAGATCTACGATAAAGAACTATTTACTATCCTTATAGCCTTTAGTAAATAGCGACCTAAGCTACTCTCTGCTTAGAATTAGGTCGAAGTATATTCAGATTATAGGTCTCTAGAATACTTTATAAGCACTAAGGTTCTTAACGCTAGGTAAGCTAGATAGGCTGAAGAGCTAGCCCCCTTTAATTTTCGTATCTAATACACTCTAGGGAAGAGTAATACTCGTGCAGATATCCTTTCTCGACAGGAGTAAAATATAGAAAATCTTAAGATAGCCTAAACTAATAATAGATCGCGGGTCCTCTTAGGACCGCACTAACTTAATAACTAGATTAACTCTAATCTAGCTTAGGCCTATATAGCCTAACTATAAACCTTTATTCTATTAATCTTAGTAGCTAAAGCTACCTTAGAGCTGATATCTCTAGACTTACTTAAACTTATTAAAGCTATTTTATAACTTAACCGCTCCTTATTCGCAGAAGAAAGAACTACTCTACTAAGGAAGTTCTGACTTAGAGGCGACCTGCTTCTGTATAAGGACCGACTATGCTTATCTCCTACTTCTATCCTTTATACTTAACTTATTCGTAAGATATATAATTAGATTTCCTCTATATATCCTAGTGTAAAGAAAACCTATTAGTTACTAGCTTAAAAGTATTATTAGAAAGGAATAGAAGCTTCTTATAAGAGATATGTACGAAATTACATAGCCTGTTATAAGGTATACCTAAGATAAACCTAAGTCTCTAGAATAATCTATCCTCTCTAAATTCCTAACCGACTAATACAGCACCTGTATATTAATTTTAAGGAATTCCTCTAAGACAGGTCCGGTTACGATATAATTATAGTTATAATTAACCGCCTATCTAAGCAGGCTATCTCTATCTCTTACTATAAGATAATTAACGTAAGAGGTATAGCTAAGTTATTTATTTAATAGGTGTACCATTTTGGCTATATACCTGAAACTATTATTTTAGACTATAGACCCTAGTTTGTATCTAGTTTCTAGTCCGAGTTCTGTCTGATCCTAGGTATAAAAGTTAAGTTGTCTACTGCCTATCATAAAGAAACTAACAGATAAACTAAAATTATAAATAAGTATATTAACTAGAGGCTACGACTATTTATAAGCTACTACTAGAATAACTAGAGTAGGTTACTCCCTCTAATTAATAGAGCCTAAATTTCCTTATTATACTCTGTAATTAGAATGTCTCTGTACTAGATACTTTACAGATTTAAACCCCGCTAGAGCTAGGACTAGAATCTAAGCAATAACAGCAGTGTGCTAATAGATAAACTTAATTACGCTAACGCTCTTGCTCTAGCTAACTGTATATATAATATCTAGAAGATCGCTAAGGAATAGATAGAAAAGGCCTAAGATCAGATATAAGCTGTAGTTAATTAGTATAGACGACCTATTAACTAGAAGGTAGAAGACTAAGTCTTCTTAGATATCTATAACCTAGCTATAGATCGTCTAAGCCGAAAGCTATCTAATAAATAGAAAGGACCTTTTAAGGTGCTAGAGAAAGTAGAACACTCTTACTAACTCTAGCTACTAGAAGGGTCTTAGATCTATAACGTCTTTGCGCCAGAACTGCTATATAAAGACCTACAGGATCTACTCCTTAGATAAGAAGCTCTAAAGCCTTCTAGAACCCCTATCTAAGGCGTTAAAGAATAGAAAGTAGAAGAAGTCTTAGTAAGTACAGAGGGTGTTACAAGTAACAAGAAGGATTCTCTCCTTGACAAATGACGAGATGGCGGAAGGCCTATGGACGTCCACGTCAGAAAGTAATGATCAACGCGGG
>JALPSE010000297.1:0-23223 GCA_030558545.1 Bipolaris gigantea | reverse complement strand
AAAAAAAAAGGGAGGAACAAGGCCATAAACACAAGGCCTAACGCGTGATTGAAAAAAAAAACTACAGCACCTTGTATTATACTGAATGTGGATCAAACATGTACACATGGGTATACCATATCCAAAATGAGGAGGAAAAAAAAGAAGACTGAAAACGTCATCCCTTCATCTTCCGTGCAACAACAACACAGCATAGAATAGTAAATCACATCACCATCCCCTCACCTCCCACCGTGTCTTTACTTCCTCCCAATTAAATTACTCAATCCACTCTTACGCTTGTTCTTCTTCTTCTCGCGCTCGCTCTCTTCCTTTTCGCGGGCTTCCTCGGCTACGCGCTCGTCTTTGGTAGGCACGCGGGGTTGGTCTGCAAAACGGATACCGGGAGTACGAGGAGCGGGCGAAAATGTCTTTTGGCTGCTGGGTTCGGCGGCAGTGCGTGAGTGGGTGCCGCGGCCGGTTTCTAGCGGGTCGCCGGTTTCTTCGTCTTCAGAGTCGGATTCGGGGGTGTCGTCTTTGGCCACACCCAGGGCACCGAGACGGCGCTTGCGCTCTGCGGCCGTTTCGCCTTCAAAGGCCTCTCCTTCTCCTGCTTCTTCCTTGGGGGGCTGTTGTGTTGTAGGCGTAGGGGTTGCGACGTCCTTGGATCCTTGGCTTGAGGATTGCTCTGCCGCTTGCCGTCTTCGACGCTCTGCTGCTGTCTCGTCGTTTTGACCGTAGGAGTAGTTTTCTAGATCCTGGCGTACAGAGTGGAAAGGAACCTGTTCGTCATTGCTGTCAACCAGTGTCAAGCCCTCTGGACCCCGCAGATTTCCCGCCTCATCTGCTGCAGAAGACTCGATCTTTTGGAGCTCGGCCTCACCCTCTTTGCCTACAATAGGAGGAATGTTCGCTTGCTTAGAGGCTGCTTGACGGCGCTGCTCAGCAGTGTGCTCCTGTGCGTCCTTGTGTGCAGCATCCTTGACAGCCTCAGGAACGTCGCTGTTTTGAACAAACTTGGCCCTGTCTTTGGGATTCATTTGTGCCATTTGTTGAATGAACTCCAACTTGCTCATGCGACGCCCGTCAGCGGTAACAGTGAATCGGATCAAATCATCATCTTGCTGCTCCTTGGCAGCTGCTTCAGCCGCCTTCTTCTTCTTGTCATTCGCAGCTTGAGAACCTTCAGGGCCAGCGTGATGAGCGTTTGGAACGCCCATGTGAGTTCCCATGCGCTTCAAACTCTGCACGGCGCGATTGGAAGATTCTGCCATAGACTGACCACGCGTGTTCACAGGCCGGCCATCTTTGCCCATCTTTGGCGCAGCTGGGATGTCGTACTTTTTCAAGACCTCGCCGTCTTCGTCTTCAACAATAATGGTGTTACCGTATTGATACGCGAGAGCAGGCCCAGGCTTGTGCGCTGGCTTATCAACCTTTGGGGGATCCACTTGCTTGCCGTCTTTGTGCATGCGTCCCGAGAAACTTTGCATACGGTTGCGCCATGTCCTGTGAGGGTGCTCGATGGCGTTTTCAATCTTACTTGGGGCTTCTTCAAGTTCGCTACCATGCTCTTTCCGGGACACTCCCTGCTGAACCTCGGCTTGAGTAATCAAGTCTTGCCCCCTTTGGATATCGTGTTCCCTTCGTACTTGGCCATGTTCGCCGTGACTATCCCTCACGCCCAAAACGTTTCCTTCCTTGTCTTCGAAGACAGTCTGATGGCCTTCCTGATAAATCTCTTCCTCAGGCTGTCGCATCTTCATTTTCTCCTTTGCGCTTGATGAACTGGAACTAGAAATGCCCATTGTGTCGGCAAACGTGTCTGTATCTTGCTCTGGTGGTATGGCCTCAATCTTGTCCTCATCACGTCGGCTGGGTGTAATAGCAGATTGAGCAATGGGACCACCAGGTCCATGACCAGCATCCCGGCGCCTGCCTCGACCCGTAGGCTTAACAGAGTTTGAACGACTTGGGTTGTCTTCCTCCTTCTGGCGACGCAAAAATGTGCCACCGAAGCCGGCTGCAGCTGTAAAGTCGGACTTTTCGTCAAAGGACGACTCGGAGGGGCGGCGCGCCATGGAAGATCTCGAACGTGATTGAATACGGGGAAGGCGATCCATCCAGCCGGGTCCGTTTTCGTTGCCCTGTGTGTACGACATTGATATCGTGAGAGTGTTGATACGTTTGCCGAGGGTGAAGACAGCAATCGAACTGCCGTGGACAACGATACTGACAATAACCAAGAAACAGGTAATGGGCCATATCATCTCGATGATGTTTAGATGCTCGAAACCAGGTTCGGGTAGTACAGCTAACGGCGTCGTGGTACCGGTCTCGAGCTCGGCTCGCGCAAGGATAGCAACGAACAAACCACCAACACCAATGGGCCCAAAGTGTCCAGCAAAAGATGCTTCGCGCCATGTTTTGAGATCTGGGATGACGGGTTTGAGCATCAGCATGATTGGAATGCGGCGGAAGAAGAGTACCAAAATGCCGAGCACAACCAAACGCCAGGGTGACAGTCCAATGATGTCAGAGTTGAACTGCTCCCAGGGAATGATGGAACCGAAGTAGACAAAGAAAGCCAAGTTAATGAGCAAATCAATGACATTGGAAACGTGGGACTCTTCCGTCTTCTCCAAAAACCATCCATCGTTAGAGAAGCCTACACCGCAAGCAAATCCTACAAGCAAGTCATCCATGCCTAAGAGTGAACCCGAGCCAGCGCAGAAAAGCGCCAGCACAAAGTAGAAGACAAGGAAACTCTCTCGATCGATGAGGTCGCGCTCATGAGCGTATCTGATAGCACGTCTCGCAATGTAGCCAATCACCACGCCGTAAAAGGCACCAAAGATGCACTCGTAGAGGATTGTGTAACAGAACCAGTGGTACGCAACCTTGCTGGCGTCGGGGCGGTACCGGATAAGGTAGATGGCCAGGTAAACGAAGGGAAAAGCCATACCATCGTTGCAGCCAGATTCGGCAGAAAGCAAATCTCGCAAATGCTTTGGGACCCGTTTAGCAAACTTGCCCTTGCCAACAACGGACGAAGCCAGGACAGGGTCGGTGGCAGTGACGCAAGCGGCAACGCAGAGACTGTCGAGCCAGTTGAGGTGGGAGTTGAACAGGCCCCAGATGAACAGGCTGGTTATCAGCCAGCCAAAAGTCATGACCGGGAGGAGTAGCAAGACTACTGACTTCCAGTGCTTCTCCATGTATGCGCGAGGCAACTCAACACCAACGGCAAAACATTGCACGACGAGGACAACGCGTGAAAACTCTAGAGTGATCAAGTCGACGTTGCCCCAAGTCGAAGGATCTATGAGATTGGCTGCGCGAGGACCGAATATGATGCCACATATGGTCGCGACCGTGGCTTCACCAATGTACAGGCGTTCCTTGATGACGGAGGAGCATAGCATAAACAAGCTGGTGAAGCCTCCGAGAATCAGGTAGACCAGATGCGGCTTGGTGACGGACAGGTGGTCCCACGCCATGGTGAAGCGCGACTAGGATTCCTTTTTTCTGAGTGTCTTGTTGTGTCCACCCGAGAGCGTAGCGACCAAGGTGCGAGCGCGGTGCGCGGGCAAAAGATTTGTTATCTGGGGAGGAGCGAGGAGCCGGGGCCGCGTTGTCGAAAAGGTCGGCCAAGGTAGAGAAAGGATGGATCCAAAGTCGAATGCATGTACCTGAGGATCCGCCCGGACGCCGGTCCTTTGATAGGATGGATCGAGAGTGCCGTTTGGCGTGGTGATACGAGGCTGGGGACGCAGCGCAAGTCGGCCTTTGGGGAAGGCGACAAAAGGCGTGGCTATTGTTTTGACGGGGCCAGAGCAGAAAAGCCTTGGGCCGAAATCAAGAAATCTCAAGCCCAGGGCTTACAGACACAGTGTTAGTCTCGGCAGTGCCAGCCGAAAGCTTGGATGGCGCGCGCCTGGCGGTCGGGTATCAACGATCCTTCACGCTCACCTCGCTCTTGGTGCGCGCGGATGGTACAAGCAGTGCGGTGCTGCTCTATGGGCGTCTGGCAATTGCGTGTCACCAGAAGTACTGTTGTGGCAGTTCAGCTTGACGACGACGACGAGCGGACGACACAACGGCTATAATGTGATGGCGGTCCAGCGAAACTAAAGTGCTTGGTCGCTTGGCAATGACGTTAACTGGTCGGGGGAGGTTGAATGTCGCCTATTCTACGCCACAGATGCATGAGCCTCAACGTTTTTGGTAGAGATAGAATGCCGGCAATTTCCCGAGAGAACTGCCGTTTTGTCAACGGCCGTGCCAGCTGTGATGCCCAGGTCCCGAAGCCTTTTGAACCTGTCCCTATCACAGTGCTTGGTGTTGCTTCTCTTTGGGTTCCGTCAGCCTACATCGCACGCATCTTTGTCGAATTTGCAATGCGCAGGGCCACCTGACAAAGGCTCCTGCACGCCGCCTATCACATGATGTCTTGCGATGCGGTGCCCTGCACTCTATCTGCATCGAAGCCTATCAGCGCAGTTAGCAACGATGCTTGGCCCGTGGTTACCGGCAGTACACGACTCGCGCTCGCGTCTCACCCTTGACCGCTGAGCCGCTCAACACCATCCAGGTACTAGTTGGCAATATAAGCCATGCATCCCCAGTCTG
This sequence comes from Bipolaris gigantea, assembly GCA_030558545.1. Taxonomy (NCBI): domain Eukaryota; kingdom Fungi; phylum Ascomycota; class Dothideomycetes; order Pleosporales; family Pleosporaceae; genus Bipolaris; species Bipolaris gigantea. The sequence goes on along the minus strand of JALPSE010000297.1, from coordinate 18,612 downwards.
GAGAGCGGTATAGCCGCGATAAGCTCACATCTAAGAATGCTCACTAAGAATGCAGGTCATCCTTAGAATTTCCATCCAAGTGGGGCGGCGGCTGTGGGACAAACACCAAACCACAGTGTACATGTACATAGTAGTACACATGTAGTGCGTACCTATGCTCCCAACACCGGACCCTAGGTTGATTGTCTCGTCATGCCCTGCCAGTTGCAACACAAGGAACATGCAAGAAAGGCTGCCAAACATCCAAAATAGGGGCATGCTAGCCTTTGCCCTAGGAAATTGGCAAAATGGCCAAATAAAAATCCTCATATGCGCGTGCTTGGCGAGTAGTGGAAAGATTGCATGTAGTCGAAAGGAAGAATCGCCAAACTCCAGAGAAGACAACAAAACGGACGTGTGCCCAGTGATTGCGCAGCCAAGAGCGTCTGCTTCCGTCCCTTTATGTACGTGCATGTATCAGGAAACACGTATCATCTACACGGCCTATTGAGCCTATTGATCAACACGACGATGATATATAGACTCCAGCAAGCGGACATGTAAACATCCCACCACTTGCGAGCGGAAAATGTATACATGTATACGTCATGTCCAGCAAGGTGTATGATGTATACCGGCTTTGTTGCTCTCATCTGTCTCCCCTATCGGACCGAACAGAAACCACCACTCCCCCCATCGTACATATGTCCTACTACAAGTTTTGGCGAGCAGATGATTCACACGTCAGGGAGGGGTTCAGTGGGGGAGCGCTTGCTTTGCAGCAGGATTCGTGTAATGGTTGGAAGAAGAATATTTGCATCCAGCCTTGGTTGATGAGATAAGTACAGTGGGCGACGGGAAAAAATGAAGTGGGGGTGACAAGACTTTGCACGAGTCTAATGACCAAGCCCGACAACGTTGCCAATAACAACCATGACAAAAAAGCAAGCCCAATGCTAACCATTATGAAACACGCCAGACAAAAAGGATCATCCCAGTAGTACACTAAACACCCGAGAGCAGCAAACTTCCAGCCTCGTAAGGAAATGGATAAATATGAAATAAATCTAACATAACTAGGGAATACGCAAATCATGCCTTTTTCGCTTCATGTGCCCTTGGTCGCAACGAAACAAACCCCCAGAATTCGCCTATACCCAGATATAAGGTCTTGTACACAGACCACGTCTAAGACTGTAGTGAGAGAAATTATCGTCCAATATAAGTAATGTGCATGAACGTTAAAAAATGCGTTACACGTGACATCATAAGTCCCAGTCGCCGTTGCTCAGTGACCGACCGGGAGCCATGTTCTCCTTTCATCCATACTCCGGTTCGCACGGCCCCCTGGCGTCAAGGGTATCTCGACACGCGCCCGGTCACGGCGCTCAGGGTCGCTGTCAGAGTCGTATGCATCTGACAACCGCGAGAAGTAATCTGCCAATCCGTTCGTAGGCGATGCAATCGTTTCGTAAAGCGGCGGCGGCGTCTCTAGTGGCGGTGGTGGCTCGATTTCGGAGAAGGCTGGTGGGTTGAACGAGGGTACACGCAGGAGATGCATCGGTCGTGGAACAGCATAGTCGTTTGGTCCGCCGATATGTGCTGCCTGCGGCCGAGTGATCCCTGATGCAGGTGATGGTAGCGGTGGTTCAGTATGGCCTCTTGGTCGGCCCATACTGCCCAAGGTCGGTACAAAGCCTGGTGGAGATGGGCGACGAGACGGTGCGTCGGGACATCCGCACTCAGGTACCCGCTCTCCGCTCATCAAGGGTTCAGGTGATGAGTAAGCTGGCAGTGCTATATTTGCTTGCGTAGCTTGACATGAAAGGATGTGGAAAGGCGAATCAATTGAGATTTCAAAGTGTCGTCGTTTTGACGGATCGTTTGCGTCCGGTTTCGAGAGGCGCATGACGAGCTGAGAGAGCGTTAGCATATGCGACAACGATCCCTTCAATGTAGACTTGCCTTTATCCAATGATGCACCTGGATGTTCTGGTACGTCGTGTCAAAGTGCAGCCTTGACGACTTGTCCTTCTCTCGGAGGTTGTGACAGCTTGGCAGTTGCACATTGAACTCCATTTCGGTCGGACCAATGTTCGAGTCGGCGCTGAGATTACCTAGCAGATTGGTAGGGTCTTCTACCGATACATCTTCGCCGCGAGAGGCTGCCGCACGCTGGTCGTAAGGGACACCACCTCCAGACACTATCCGCATGGTGCTGCCAGGGAAAGTGCTCGTCGGCGGGCCATCTGCACGTTTCTCAAACAGTTGGACCTTACGCACTGGTTCCATCCGATGTACCCGCTTGTTGTTGCAAAAGTACTCGACATTCTCAGTGACAAACACCTTTATTCGATGACATTGAACCTTGGCGAGTGGGGTCAGCTTAAAAGCAATTGGAACTTGTGCCCCGAGCGGGAACGATTTGCCCGAGATGACGATGTCATAATGAAGCTGGTCCTCCCAGCTGCGGCTGATGGCAATAGGCTCCACTTGCTCCAGCGATCCTTCTGAGGGTGCACGGATAAGTGTGACTTCCTTGGTACCAACGAGGTTGGTGCGGAAGGCCCCGGCACGCTCGACAGTGGCTTCAAGCTCGTACTTGACTGAACCAAGGTCGACGTCGATAGTCTCGGGAAGGTGACTGTCTAGCGGAAGCTCAAAGTTGTACATGTACTCGCCAGGACTGAAGGTTCTGTAACCTTTCTGTGCTACCGAAGGGCCACCACCAGGGGTGTCACCCTTACCGAAGCTCCGGGATTGGTTGACTTGGAGTGATAGCCGTTTTGCTTCTTTTGTTGTGAGGTTCAACGAGGAATTGTTGGGCGAGCCAGTCAAGCCACTGGAACTCTTGTATAGTTCCACATGATCTGCGCCCGTGCCATTTTCTGCCGTCGGGAATTGAGAGTTGAAGAATGGCCAGGTGTGGCTCATCAAGGTATCCACCTCTTCAAATTCAGTCTTCTTTGGGGGAATACCTATTGCAAGTCAGCATTGTCATAAGCACAAAGGGGGGGGGGTGATAACCTTCTGGCCATTTTGTGGTTGCTTTGCCCCGAAATTTCAAAGTGACGGCCTTTAGCTTCGCTGATTTGGTGATCTTCAGGCACAGGGTACCGCGCAGCATTGCAGTATTGCGGTCACCGTTCTCGGCTTGCTCAAAGCCCCGAAGAAACAAAACTGGTTCGGTGAGCTGCACATTGACGCTCATGCCACCACCCGAAGCTATTGGTTTGTCTTCAGGCATGGGCTTCACACTGCTTATTGCGCTCTTGGTAGATGAACGCGCAGAGGACCAATGTGATTCTGTCGAAGGTCTCGAGATGCCGGTCGCAGCCAATGTCCCACCAATTGCGCCAACGGCGTCACTGGGGGAGTTTCTTGTGAGCGACCTCATGTCGCGGGAGTGTGGTTCTGGAATTGAGGTAATGGAGCTGCGATTGCTGCTAAAGCCACTCGTTGATGAGCGTGGGGTAGGAAGGTCTGCAGTTTCGGGTTTGGAAGAGAGGCGGTTATCAAGCAGAGAGCGGAAGAACCGTTTAGCGCCTTCGTGATGGATCGCCAGTTTTTCGGTGATGTACGACTTCTCAGTCGTTCGTCGTCGCTGAGTGCGAAGCAGGGAATCGGGTCCTACGTGAGCGATGTGAATACGGTGTGGTCGACGATTGCGACCTTGGAATGTGCCGCGGTTTGTTCTTATTGGGCCTTCTAGATGGCCAGGAATATAACGTAGACGGCCACGATCAGAGTATACAGGTTGGTACTCTGGCATGTCGATGATGTGTTAGTATGTGTGGCAATTGCAGGCAAACGAAGCGATGAGGCGATGCGTGCGGCGAGCGATGTCTTATAGAGCGTAGGTGTATGTGGGTGTGGATGTGGATGTATGTAAAGGACAAGAACATACAAGAGCTTGAGGAATAGAATAGTTCCGAGTCATGAACGGGACATAAAGAGGTGTTTGGTCAAGGCAACCCAACCATGGTCCTTGTCGATGCTTTTGGTAAGGAGGTTGTGGGTTGGGCGCTACGGAGACAAAGGGTCCGGGTGTAGTGAAGGGGAAATGAGGCGAGGACTTACGGGCAGGATCAAGGTATCAAGATGCTACGGTAAGCATAGTGATGTGTAAATGGGATGGATCCGCACGACAGGCCGCTATAATGATGTGAAGCGGTGTGGTTGCCAGGGGGTCGGAAGGGAGCGGGTTTGCCCTATTACTGAGCGTCTGCGCTGTCGGCAAAGACGAGTGTTTTGTCAGGTGAATAATGGTGCGGGCGACAGGGACATGGAGTGTTTTGAGGCGTGCCCAAACTAGCATGCATTCATTTTACGGGCGGGCATGTCAGACTAAGCCAGGACAGACGGCGAAAGTATGCCGGGGCGCAAGTGCAGGGAACCGGATGACGCGGACTCGTCGGTGTGTTGTTGCTCGGCGGGGGTTGCGGCGCTAGGCAGGCCAAGGATGAAGGGGTGTGCAGTGGGCTCTGCAGCGGCACGACCGCGTGGGCGAGGAATGGTATGTAGGTAGTGTAGTAGCAGAATAATTTGCGCGTCAAAGGAGCAACACAAGTGAGTCGGGACGGTCGTCTAGCCGCGGAGATCGAGTTAACATAGGATTAAATGAGGTGTAGTAAGCTTGCGTGGACGGAGGCTCGGATGCATGACATCATGGCTGGTATCCAGAGATTGCAAGGCGCTGGAGACAAGCAGCAAGCGTAGGTTTCTGAACTGCTATCATCTGCTTCTAGACCGTGTGCCGGCTAGCGACCGACGCCGGCGGCTCACCCGGCAAGGTACTGAGATCGACGGATCATGACCTTGGTGTACCCGCCAAGGTTGCACGCAGTCGTGACATGAACGCAGACAACCAGACATCCACGCGCAGCTGATGGAAGACAAGATAGTAGTGCCTGCATTGCCCGCATTTCCATCTGGGCGAGCCTGGGCACGGTCATTGTGTGCCTGGGCAGCGCGCGGTCTCAACCTGACAGCGTCCATGCGACGAGCAGCAGCAGCAGCAGTCTGTTCACCTACAGTAGTACGGTATGTATACACCTAGTGCTGCTGCCATAAGCCCGCCAGACAAACCAGCTGCAACGACCGTCTCATGCAACCGACAAAACTCGTACTCTGCGTGCCCCAGCACTCGGCGCTTGCACCATAGCCTGGCCCCGGGGGCAGTTGACGCAGTATTGGCAGGGCATCAGCAGCATGCGTCCCACCATGGCATGGGTGTCGAAAAGAAAAGTGTATGCATCAATCCAGTGCTGATCGCCGTCCGGGGGTAGCAGAGCAGGTCACTGCCAACTCGTCGCCCCAAATGCGCGATCTCAGGAACAGGGCGGTTCGTCATGATGCCATTCCTGGAACAGTCGGATCCAGGCTTGGGGGCGTGAGTGGATACCCGGTAGAAGAAAAGCTTTTCTTCTTGCTCTTGCATTTGCGTGGCCAGTTAGGGATCGCCTGAGGAGATCGCTCAAGATAGGGCGAAAGGAGCAGCGAGATGGCGCCGACGCGGAGGCGAGACGAAACGAGACGAGACGAGACGAGGCGAGAGCCCGCCAAGGACAGGAGAATTCTCTGACCGACAAATCCAGGGCGTGATCACGTGACTTCGTCTTTTCCAGGCTTCCCCGCAACGCGCCCGCGCGCCGTAATCGGGCTTAGCTCGGACACGCTGCTCGTTCGCCGCTTCACTTGCACACAACAATCGTGACCTGCGCATGCCACCACGACGGTGATGGACGCAACAGATGAAGCCTATGGTGTGTTTTGGGCTCCGATACACTGCTCGCCCACATGGACTTACACAATTCAGGGACAAGCCAACTGCCCCTGGCTGGGGCCATCCTCTGCTGCACCTCAATCCCCCCCGAGCAGCGCGTATGTCCACCACCGCCCTGTTTTTTCTATCGCACCTGCTGACCCCGTGTCCCTGTGCAGTCCCAACTCGCTGCCATTGGCGCACAGATGGGCGCGACCATCAAGCTTGACCTCACTTCGGACGTCACCCACCTGATCGTCGGCAGCATCGACAGCGCCAAATATCGTTATGTCGCAAAGTCCCGCGACGATGTCAAGGTTCTCTCCCCCGCATGGCTCGAGGCTCTCCGCGAGGTCTGGATGAGTGGAGACGACGATCTGGATGTGGCAGCACTGGAAAAGGAATATCGCATGCCTACTTTTTTTGGCCTCAAGATATGCCTCACTGGCTTCGACAACCGTACAGCATCACCCCCACGCGTGCCATTATCCCACGCTGACCCCCAATAGCTGAACAACGACGGAGTATCCAGGAGTCGGTCGACGCAAATGGCGCTGAATACCATGGCGACCTTACCAAATCCGTGACCCATCTCATCGCTGCCACGCCATCGGGCAAGAAATACGAGCATGCTGTGAATTGGAGAATGAAGATTGTGTCTCTCGAATGGCTGGAACAGAGCCTCGAGAGAGGCATGGCGCTCGACGAGTCCCTCTACAATCCAACCATGCCCGTCGAAGAGCAGGGCCAGGGCGCCTGGGACCGCAGACAGCCCATGTCACCCACCATGGGCAAACGCACACGAGACGCCGAACCGAGTCAAGCACTCAATCCGTTTCGAAGAAAGCTGCGACGCTCAGCGAGCACAAAGTTAGGCAGCCAGAGTGATGCTCTATGGGCGGGCATCACTGCGCCAAGCTTCGAGAGACCGATCGACGAGGACGAGTGGACTGAGGATATTCTTGCTAAGCAGCAAAGCACGCGAGCAAGTACACGCACACATACACCCGTGTCGCCTAGCAGAGATGCGTCTACCCTGACACATGATGCGCTTGCCGAGTCGAAGCCTCGAGACCCTGCAGATGTCCATCAATCACACCTACATTTGCAGCCTGACAATGATTTCGGATATAATGGCATTTTCCAAGGGCGTCTCATTTACACACATGGATTTGATGCAGAAAAGGTCCAACATTCCCCACCCGTGCACTCTAGACCCTGCTGACATGCCGGTAGACAAGCATCTTGCGGCAACATCTTGAGAGTAATGGTGCGCGAGTCATCCGTACCATTGATCTCAACGATCTCCCATCAGATCAACTCAAACAAAGCTATGTCGTGATACCGCATGACGCCGAGATTGATCTGAAGGCACTTCCGGCCCATGCCGGATCACATGTAAACTTGGTCACCAATTGGTGGGTCGAGCGTTGTCTGCATGGCAAGCGCCTCGTTGATCCTTCAGACGACATCCTAAGCCGACCTTTTGAAAGGCTAAGCATTAGTGGTATGTTTTTGGCCTCCAAATCCCTTATTGGTTCTGACGTCGTCAGGGTTCTCCGGCTTGATCATCAACTCCACGGGGTTTTCCGGCATCGAGTTGCTGCATGTGACTAAAGTCGTCACACTTATGGGTATGTGAATATTCGGATAAACCTGCACCTACTGCATCGGTCTGACTCATTCGGCAGGCGCCACGTATGATGAACAACTATCGGTAAAGACATCAGTAGTGATCTGCAATCCTCCCACTGTAAACACACCAAAAATCAAATTTGCGACAAGCAAGCGCATACCAGCTGTTCACGTCACTTGGCTGTGGGCATGTCTGCGCAGCGGACGATTGCAACAATATGACGAATATCAATTAAATAAGACGACTCAGCCACCACCGCGGGATCCAGAGCAAAAGCCCCAGCCACAAGCAAATGTAGATACTGAGTCACCTCCTGAGGGCCCATCCAAGCCTCATCAGAAAGCGCAGACTGCAAACGTCGCGTCGAGACAGCCACGACAACAAATACCTCAACGGCCCGGCGGTCTTGGTCTTGCACTGTCCGTCGATGCGGCCTTACCAATAACAGCTAACAAGTCAGCCCCTCGCAGTAAAGATAGCAATAACCTAAATCAAGATGATGATCCAATCATCAGCGGATATGATGGCGGAGCATCGCATCCCCATCAGGCAATCAATGCTGCCTCTCCGCACCGACCATCAACCCCATCAAACAATTCATATACTTTCTCACGGCCAAGAAGCTCTTCTGCGGAGTCTCTCATTGCCCCCGCGTCCCGCAAATTCAAGAACAATCAAACCACAGTCACCAGACCCTTAGACTCGGAACCTGGACCGGATGCTGTCATTCCGCCAGATACCGAGCCGCTAGTACCGCAAGGAGCGTCTAAGCCTCGAGAAACAGCAGAAGAGAAAGACTACTCGTCCATTCTAGCGCAACTACGCGCCAATCGTAAGACTGTGCCCGGTCCTAGTGACCAGGCTACGTCAAAAACACGCATACGGCGCCAGCTCGGCCGGGCAACATCGACACGCTCCAATGCATCGGGCGGGGAAAGCCCAGGCGATATACTTGCAGATGATGACAACGAGAACACTGTAGTGATAGAGGAATATCAGGCCAGTCAGACATTGGGTTGGGACTCGCCAGGTGCGGCTAAAGCAAGAGAGCAAATGATTCGGAAACTTGGCGGCACTGTGCAGGAGAAAAGCATTGCTGTTGAGGAAATCGGTGTCGTAAGAGACGTTGGCGGTGAAGAGCTGCTAGGAAGAGCGGGGAGAAAGAGGAGAGGATGAAATATGTGAAATGTGCATTTGTGGTTTGTATGAGTATGCGGAGCATTCTGGATTCCCGGCATCAAATTAACACGAAACGAGCGCATAGCGAGGGTGTTTTGGGTAAAAATGCATATAGAGAAGATAGCCCTCTGGACATTATAATGACTTAGCATAACTCTATCTCTTAACACACCCGCATCGCTTACCTTATATGTCATACGTAACCTTCAGCCTCCTCTCCAAATGCCCTTTGGCAGTAATAACCTCATTCTCCCCATCCTCACTCAACCCCAACCTCCGCCTCTGGCTCCTCAACTCCTTCTCCCCCTTGCCCTCACGCCCAAACTCCTCAACCAACGTACTAGGCACAGCCTCCAACCGCACATCATCCAGTGGATGGCAAAAATACGCCATGCTATACCTCTCCTCACCGCCCCCAAACGTCACACGATGCACCGTCGACTTGAGCAGTCCATTCGTCCAATAGCATAGCAAATCCCCAATATTAACCAGAATAGGCGGGTGCTCAAGAACATGCGGATCGGGATTCACCGGCACGGGAACCCAGCTTTCCCCGTTCTTCGTTAGCAGCTCCAACCCGGCCTGCCCAGGGAGCCGGAACAGCAGGGTGACGCTCCCGTAATCCGAATGCGCGCCTGCTCGGATGCTGGTTTCGTCGGTTGTTGCCGTAGATGATGTCTTGGGGTAGTACAGTAGACGGAAGATGGTACCTGAGGGCCCGCGAGATTGGTCGTGGCGGGTGCTGAAGTAGTCTTTTTCGGGGATGCCAAGGGCTGTGGAGAGGAGAGAGAGGATGTGTGTGCAGAGGGTGTGGCAGGAGGTTTGGAAGCGGGATATCAAGGGTGTGGAGAAGGAGAGGGGAGAGGGGAGAGGTTGGAGGGCTGGTTGTGGTGGGGCGATGTTGAAGGCTTCTTTTGGGTCGCCTTGCTACAAGGGAGAGTTTTCTGTTAGGAGATTGGGGGTGAGAGGGGGGTTTAGGTGGTCACTGTTACCTTTTGGCCTTGAGGGTCGAGCGATTCACCTTGCATGGATACCCAGCCGCGGTTTATGCCTCCGGCTTTGTCTGAGTGGATTGCGTATTCGGCTTTTTGCTCCTTGGGTGAGGCGAAGAATTGCTTGCTCTAGTTTGGTCAATCTCAGTTGTTTTTGGTGACTTGATTGTTGGTCCTACAAGATTGAACATGTCATCTATGTCTTGAGGTGGGATAATCACACCATCGTTCTTGATGTAGAGAAAGCCATTTTCGGATGCTGCATGGAGAACTTGCTGGGCTATCTCCTCGGATGGATTTGATATATCAATGACGGGGATGGAACCCTGGCCGTGCTCGATGCTAGTCATTTGGTATAAAGTTTGTATACTAGGAGATTGAAAGAGTGGAGATTATAGATAACACAAGTGAGGGGCAATGTTCGTATTCTGGTGGCTGATGCACTAGTAAGTAAACGAAGTCTACGCAGAGAGGGTGCAATGATTGCAGTTTCCAAGTTGAAGATTTCCCAGCTGAAGTATGCCGCCCGCTCATTGACTACACCTCCATACGCCATGCACTCGCGTAGCAGTGCGGCGCTGTACCTGAACTAGCGCCCGGCTGATCAGGGATTCCAAAGTTCCCACGTTACACGCCAAGACGTGGAGCTGCGTCGGAGCTCCCAATTTCCCTACACAAGCACCCAGCAAACACTTCCAATTCATCTACGGTTGCCCTGACCACAGTCCTACCACACTAGTACCAAGTTATCATTTCCAAACTTATATTAGACCACATTTTCGCTAATTCCGCCCCTCATTCCCACCGCCTATCTGGCAAGCCAAACACGCGACTGGCGCCATGATCCGCGACTTTGTGCAATGGACGGCCGCCTTCAGCGAGACGGGCGAGCTCGAGCAGCTGCGCGGCTGTCGCGTAGGCATTGAAGCCGCCGAGTATCTCAGCCAGCGTATTCTCAACCACCCCCGCGCAAAGGAGCCCCTCGTCCCCGCACTCGGAGGTCTCCCACTGGCATTGGCGCAACACATCGAGGAAGATCTGGCCGCTTTCCGCAGTTTTGAGATTGAGCCTTACTTTGTGTTTAGTGGGTTGGACATTACAAAGCAAGGGAACCCGTTCGGGCACAAGGCCGCAGAGGCGACGGTGAATGCAGATGCATGGAATTTGTACGACAGTCACCAGGCTGAGGCCTCGGTCGCTCGGTTTGGAGAGTCAAGTATGGCAGCCAGAGAGGATGTGGTTTGCATACGGTACTGACTGGTTGTAGCATACGTCACACCAGAAGACCTCTTTCGCGCATTGCAATCTATCCTTACCGAACAAAAGACTCGCTGGATGGTTGCACCTTATAGTGCCTGGGCTCAGGTAACAGACACAACACAGATGTGACAGCAAGGCCTAACCATGTACAGCTGGCATATCTTGAAAAAGTCGAATACGTCCACGCCATCGCCGCTTCGTCAGACACCCTCATCTTCGAGGCCACACGACTTATCACATCATGGGACTTTGAGGCGCGGCAATTCAGCTTCATACGACGAGACAAATGTATTGCCGATCTGTCCAAGTTCGTCAGCGCCCCTCAGATTTCTGACGACATCTTTCTTGACACTTGCATACTGGCTGGGACACCTTTCCTCCCCACACTGCCCATATTGGATGCGCCAAACAGGGCAGAGCTTCTGAAGCCTTATAGTGCCATTAAGATGATTATGAGCAACGGTCAGTCGGGCTACTCTGTTGTCGTTAGCAATAACGATGTCCCGCCCTCTGGGAAAGAGTATGTGACTAGGTACCAAAAGGCACGCCTGATCGTCAAGAACCATCCTGTCTACACAGAGGACGGTAGGATTGACCCCCAGAACCCGGCCTCTATACCAAATGATGCGGTTGAGTACCTGGGTCGTAGGCTGCCAGATGAGATACTACACTACATGTCAAGGGGCCTCATCAGCCCACGCATCCTTCAGTGGCGTACTACTGGCGAGATATTCGAAGTTCCCCCTATGGACGGAGGAGACTCACCGGAATACAGGAATCTTGTGAGCTCGAAACTAATCCCACTCCGGACATTGGTCATAAACCTGCTTTCCAGCTCTCTGCACAACTGGTACCGACATAACGATCTTGAGCAGACAAACTGGTTTTCGCCTCAGGATTCAAATAGGAAACTGGCATCCACCACTATCCACGTCGAGAGGCCATCAGAAGCACAAGCCCCCTCCATTGTCGACACATGGAATGTCAAGGAATCCACCTTCAAAGACGCCGTTGGAAAACACAAGGTAAACAACCGCCCCAACTAGCTTTCTTTTGGTATTAACATGAACATCAGGATTGTGGAATCCTTGGAGCAGCCATCTTGTCTTTGCAAGATGCTGACTTCTCTGCCAAGACCATATCTAAGAAGGAACACAAGAATCCACTTGCATCCTCCACCGAGATCCTTTACAACTCAATATGGCGCTTCCTCGCTCTACGCGAGTACGTGGATCAGAAGACACACAACTTAACCCAATGGGGAAAGGTACTCGTTGCGGTTATCTCTGGACTTAAGGGCAAGCCAGAGCATGAAGAAGCAGCAGTGCTGGCAGTTGAGTTGCTCCGCATGGGTCTCTTGACTTCAGATATCAACATGTTCCCTACATATAACTGCGCACCAATGCGTGGTAGCAGTAAGTCAACAGGTTTAGATACAGACGGGTTCACATAACTAACAACCCCACAGCAAAGGACAAAAACTCGAACATGCTAGTATCTCGCGTTGCCGGTCTTGGTATTTTGCGCCACCGACCAATTGGCTTTACTGGCCCTCTTAGCCAGCACCTTCTCGGATACAACTCCATCGTCAATGTTGTCCGTCAGACACTGCGGGAAATTGTCGAAGTGGCGTGTACACACATGTTTTTGACTGGCTGTGCCAATCGGCACGTTGATATTACATCAGTCGCCATGAAGTAAGTGATTCGGAGGCTGTTCGTCTCTTGTAACATGCTAATGTTCATCAGACTTCCCTTCCTTTTACCGAACAACTGCGCACTAAGCATTGCCGTAAAATCCTACCTTGATGAGTTACTTAGTAATGACGCCGATCCCACCGCTGCGGAAACCAAAGTCCGCGTAGTTGAAACGGCATCAACACGCTACTTCCCACAGTCACTCAACTTTGTTGAAGATCTCACAACTGCATTCTCTATGTGGGACGCCGTCTATGCTGGAGTCAGCAGTGCGAGCAGCACGACAATCCCAGAAGCCACAAAGCAAGCCTGGACGGAGACGAACCAATGGCTCGCTGAACGGCGATAGTACCGCGGAAATGACCTGAATTTTGAGAGGATAAAGCGCATTATGAGAACGGAAGTGGCAGATTACACAGCTCAGAAGACTCGACTGCGACTTGCCAGGGGTGCCATACGGGGCCTGAGACGACGTGAGGCTGCGGATCCAAGGGTAAGAGAAGAGGACTTGGAAGTCCTTGATGAGCAGATGAGAGAGCTGGCTTTATTGCTAAAATATGGGGAATAGTCATGATAGGATGAGACCCGTACGTTTATGCTGTCAAAATGAGAGATTTGACAGGAAATCCAATATTTTCCCCTGTGAACTGAAAGTGTCTTTCTGCCTTGCTGGCTGTGATGTGGCCCAACACTTATTTTACAAGTGTTGTGTAATCGTAGCTATTCAGTGTTTTGAGCGTAGTAGGCGAGTCATGGACATTTGGACGTGGTTGGTGATTGACTAGCAGTACACTCATATCTCAAAATGGGTTATAGCGACATACATCTTCTGTCCTTCTACTTTCGCAGGGCACATGTACTGCTGTATCGATAGAATTGAATAGCTCCTGTCTCATACCGGCGGGCAGACATTGTACTATGCGAGATCGGGGCTTCTGGCAATATGCCTCATCGATACGTGAAGGCCCCCATTACAACGTGAAACCACCGCACCTTTTGCTGGAGGCACGTCGGCCATTGGTATTATTAATATTCAGAGAGATTGAGAAACAGTGAGAGAATATTAAGCTATTATACTCCGCCAGTAGGTTCAGGCCAGATTCGCTTATCGTGAACATCCGAAGAACTGATATGGATATCTCTCTTGGCGTTCCTATGGTGGCGTAAGTGAGGCTGTAGCAGGCTCCAGGAGGACGCGTAGTAACGCCAGGCTCAGTTGGATGGGGCTAGTATTGGTACCCACGGTACAACGACTGGCCAAGCCGGCCCCTGTAGGTGGCGATGGGATACAGCTCACGGTGAAGGGGACACTGTGTTTCTTATTACTTAGTTTTGCTTGTCTAAGCGGTTCCAGCAACTTCCAATGGCGTTGGGGGACCGAGCACGGACCTCAAGGCAGCATTGAGCTAGCTCTAACAGTGAGATCACCGACTGTTCAAGCTCCAACTTACTTAAACCACCACGCCCCAGGCATAGAAGGTCGTCTAAACTCCATCTAACCCCCCCACCCCCCCAACCCTACCCACTGATACCCTACCTACTGATACTCTTCACACCTGCATTGCTGCGTCAACTGTCACTCTTTGTACCGGAATACCGAATCCCGCAGCACATCACATAGACACATCAGCAACATGTCGGCTGAACCAGACCACACCAAGCCGAAGCCGGATCTCTCAAAGTGAGTTAATTGCCACTGGCTTTAGAATTGACAATGTACTGATATCTTGATAGAAACCCGGACGGCGCTGAGCCCAAGGAGGTAGGCACTGAGCAATGCTCTCGATGCGACGGCCCCACTAATCCGCCACAGAACGATGAGACCGCGACCGCCATTCTCAAGAAGAAGAAGAAGCCAAACTCGCTGATGTAAGTACAACTGGAAACAAAGCTCTCAATTGATACTGACCTCTGCAGCGTTACCGACGCCGTCAACGATGATAACTCGATCATCGCCCTCTCAAACAACACCATGGAGACCCTCCAGCTCTTCCGCGGTGACACAGTCCTGGTAAAGGGCAAGAAGCGAAAGGACACTGTCCTCATTGTGCTCGCTGATGACGATCTCGATGATGGCTCAGCGCGGATAAACCGTGTCGTTCGCCACAACTTGCGGGTCAAGCACGGCGACGTTATCACCATCCACCCGTGCCCCGACATCAAATACGTATGTGTCATTGTTACAAGACTGCGATTTCTGTTCAATTCTGACTTCTATCACAGGCCAAGCGCATCGCAGTCCTCCCCATCGCCGACACGGTCGAGGGTATCACCGGTTCGCTCTTTGATGTTTTCCTTGCGCCATACTTCCGCGAAGCCTACCGACCGGTCCGCCAAGGCGACACTTTCACAGCCCGCGGTGGTATGCGACAAGTCGAGTTCAAGGTTGTTGAAGTCGACCCGCCAGAGTTTGGTATCGTCGCGCAAGATACCGTCATCCACTGTGAAGGCGAGCCCATCCAGCGTGAAGATGAAGAGGGTAACCTCAACGAGGTTGGCTACGACGACATTGGTGGCTGCCGAAAGCAGATGGCACAGATCCGAGAGTTGGTTGAGCTGCCACTACGGCACCCTCAGCTCTTCAAGTCGATCGGTATCAAGCCCCCGCGTGGTATTCTCATGTACGGTCCTCCCGGTACTGGTAAGACATTGATGGCTCGTGCTGTTGCAAACGAGACTGGTGCCTTCTTCTTCCTGATCAACGGTCCCGAGATCATGTCCAAGATGGCTGGTGAATCAGAGTCAAATCTGCGCAAGGCATTCGAGGAGGCTGAGAAGAACTCACCCGCCATCATCTTCATTGATGAAATCGACTCAATTGCGCCTAAGCGTGAGAAGACCAATGGTGAAGTCGAGCGCCGTGTTGTCTCTCAACTGCTTACCCTCATGGACGGCATGAAAGCTCGCTCCAACGTTGTCGTCATGGCCGCCACCAACCGTCCCAACTCGATCGATCCTGCTTTGCGTCGTTTCGGTCGTTTCGACCGTGAGGTCGACATTGGTATTCCCGACCCCACTGGCCGTCTCGAGATCATGCAGATTCACACCAAGAACATGAAACTCGCCGACGATGTCGACCTGCAGACCATTGCTGCCGAGACCCACGGTTATGTCGGTTCGGATTTGGCGTCGCTGTGCTCTGAGGCTGCCATGCAGCAGATTCGTGAGAAGATGGATTTGATTGACCTTGATGAGGACACCATCGATGCCGAAGTGCTCGACTCACTCGGTGTCACCATGGAGAACTTCCGCTTCGCTCTCGGCGTATCCAACCCATCAGCTCTCCGTGAGGTCGCTGTTGTTGAGGTGCCCAACGTTCGATGGGAGGACATTGGTGGTCTGGAAGACGTCAAGCGCGAGCTCATTGAGTCTGTGCAATATCCCGTTGACCACCCAGACAAGTTCCTCAAGTTTGGCATGTCCCCATCACGAGGTGTGCTCTTCTACGGTCCTCCTGGTACCGGTAAGACGCTTCTGGCCAAGGCTGTCGCCAACGAGTGTGCGGCCAACTTCATCTCCATCAAGGGACCCGAATTGCTCTCCATGTGGTTCGGTGAGTCTGAGAGCAACATCCGTGACATCTTCGACAAGGCTCGTGCTGCCGCACCTTGCGTTGTCTTCCTTGATGAGTTGGATTCTATTGCCAAGTCGCGTGGTGGATCTCAGGGCGATGCTGGCGGTGCTTCGGACCGTGTTGTCAACCAGCTTCTGACTGAGATGGATGGTATGACATCAAAAAAGAACGTCTTTGTCATTGGTGCCACCAACCGACCGGAGCAGCTCGATAACGCGCTGTGCCGTCCTGGACGTCTGGATACTCTTGTCTACGTTCCTCTACCTGATCTGGCGTCACGTGTCAGCATTATCAAGGCTCAGCTCCGCAAGACGCCTGTGGCTGATGACGTTGATATCGACTTCATTGCGCAGAACACACACGGATTCTCTGGTGCCGATCTTGGCTTCGTCACCCAGCGTGCCGTCAAGCTGGCCATCAAGCAGTCGATTGCGATTGACATTGAGCGCCGCAAGGCTCGTGAGGCTGCCGGTGAGGATGTGGACATGGAGGTTGACGAGGAGGACCCAGTACCCGTGCTGACCAAGGCGCACTTTGAGGAGGCCATGCGCTCCGCCCGTCGTTCGGTGACCGATGTCGAGATCCGCCGGTACGAGGCGTTTGCGCAATCAATGAAGAACTCTGGCGGCTCCAGCTTCTTCCGCTTCCCTGACGCGGAGAACGCGGCTGCTAGTGGCGACCAGAACACCTTTGGGGCTGGTGGCGAGGATGAGGACCTGTACAACTAAGGAAAGGGGTGTAGCAGGGAAAGACAGAAGAGTGGGATTGGGATGATGTAGCTGACATGAGAGACGGGTTTAGCGTTTTTTCTCTCTTCGTGGCAAGGCAATGCACAAACAGGGCCTTTGGAGAATTCTGGATGAGTGCAGACACGAGGGTAATTGGGGAAGCATGACGATGAGGAAGACGATGAAATATTGGTAGCAGCAGCAGTAGTTGCCATGATGCAGTGAATGAATGAGAATGCATGTTATGAAGAAAGAGAAGATCTGTCTTTGTGTTGCAATGTGATGTGATGTGATTGAGTGACTGATTGGTAAATGTCTGATGTGACGAGGGTATATCCCTGGCATCGTTGTGGCTGATGGGCTACATAGATGGATTGTTGATTGAAGAAGAAATTGTAGCCACAGAGAATCTTGTCTCCATGTACATGCCCATACAAACTCTCTGCACCTCCTCTACATTATCATCATTATCATCATCATCATCATCACATCTCAACGGCAGAGATTGCAGACTTTGCACATGTAAGAATGTATGTATGCATGTGTTGCGCATGGATATGCTGGCGAATAGTGGATCTCAGGGCTGCAACCGTGGCAGTGGCAAGGGGTCCGCGAGGAGGGGGCCCTGGATAGCGTTTGCAACGGTGGCATTGGCCGTGTAGCCGTAGTAGTTTTTTTTTGGAGTGACGTGTGGCGGCTTGGAAATGGAGTGTATGGAGTAGTGATGCATAGTGGTTGATAGACAGATGGATGGGGGAGCAGGTTGGTGATGATGGATGCATGAATGGGGCAGGAAAGAAGGAGGCATGTCACTTGTCATCCTCGTACGTAATCTCGCACACCCTCTCCAGCTCTTTCATGACCGTCTTGGCCCCAGCATCAATGGCCGACTTTGGGATTTTAAGATCGAATTCCAAGGCGTCGTCTGCGGCGCCGTCACCACCGCCGTTCAGTTGCTCGTCGCTTAGACCGTTGGTAGTCGACTGCGACTGCTTGTTGTTGTTGTTGCTGCTACTGTTGCTACCACCGTCCAACTGACGCGTGTGCTCGCGGATACGCTGCATAGCGAGGTTCCTGGCCTCTTCGCACGTGGTGGCCTGGCCCGAGCGGAAGAGCTCGGTAATATAGGCTCGGAGAGCATCCTTGAAACCCGACGAGCGCAGCGACTCGTCGAGCGTGGCTTCGATGTTGCGGATGCCGGGTCCGGCGAGCAGGGCCGAGTAGATGTTGTTGCGCAGGTCGCGCGAGATGCCGGACTGGGCTTGCTGCGTGGTGATGGGGATGGGGGTGTCGGACATGATGGCGTATGTTGTATCGGATGTTTTTTTTCTTATGTGGGGAATAGGGAGTGAGTCCGGTAATTGGGAGGATTTTTTTGTGGATAGGGTTGAAAAGAAAGGAGTGGTGTTTTTTTTGGGTATGGAGGTTTGGCCGGGGGTGGTTGGTGGAGGGTTTGATTGGGTATAGTATGGGATTGGCCCTTTTTCTCCCTCCCTTCCCCAGAAGCAGGCGATTCTATTGGATCGGAGACGGGGGTTAGTGACCAAGAAAAAAAAACAAAGCCGAGCGGAGATGGGTAAAGGGGAGTCGGCTGGTCGTGAAGTAGGACTCGGAAGAGGGAAGGATTGGAGGGGTGATTTCGATAAAAAGAGAGAGGAGAGGCTCTAGGGACGACGTTGGAAGAGAGCAATACCGGGTCAGCTTCCCAAAGTCGCGGTAGTTGCTGATCCTGTTCACGTGGGTTGGGGGCGCGCGTGGGGTTGTGCTTTCTCGCTACTGGGGGGGGGGGGGGGGGGGGGGGGG
>JALPSE010000296.1:7320-34873 GCA_030558545.1 Bipolaris gigantea | reverse complement strand
TCTCGTATGCCAAGATACATCCACGTGACCTGCATAAAAACAAAGCAAAAGGCAAAAACAGAGATATGACAAGGGGGATTCGCTAGTGGTTACCTTGTTGTGACTGATACATTACTATGTACATACAAAATGTGCTAGGATTTGAAAGGTGCCAGAGCAGCACCTGAAGGTGGAGCAACTTGATGTAGCCCGCTCTATTCGAGTGCATGTCGCTCGATACCAGGAAAATGGCAGAGGCGCCAAAGCAGCACCTGTGAGGGCAGGGATGCGAGAGAAAGAAGTCAAGTACACGAAGACCGGATTGAACAACTAAGATAGCTCACATGATGTTATCGATATCCTAGAAGCTTGGCACTAGTCTACGGACAGAACATGACTACTTCCGCTTTTGCCCTCGCTGGCGAGGCTTCAACTAAGCAGAGACTAGCAACTCAGTGGTATTCAAATTTCGCTTTACACGGGACTGTAGCTGTTTAATATAGGGTGTTTGTGTGTGGAGATAGTTTCCCGCAGTTGTACAGAACCCCCGTGAAACTATACAATCTTTCGCCTACCCAGACGGACATCGACATACTGGATTTAACATGAATGATCAACAAACAATTAGAGTGTCACGAATCTTCTAGTGAGGGAAAGAAACGCATCATTTAATATCGAGCGGTTCAAGATGATAGTAATGCGTGAGTCTTGTATCGACCAGGGTATTCGCATCTCCTCAACAATCCACCCATTCATTCAATACGAGAGAAACACATTCTCAAACAATAGCTTCAGGCCTCTCGACCCTCCTCTTCGCCGTCCCCAACCCAGCATGTCCCCTCTCCTGATCTTTTCCCAGCCAAGGCTTCAGCGCCTCGCCGACCGAGCTCTGTCTCAGGAAATAGATGACCTGACCGATGATAATCAAGACAAATGCAATCGGATACATCCAGTGGATCTTAAGCCCAAACACCTTGACACCAATAGCCACGCCCCAGAAACTTCCTGTGAGCAGGGAAATGTTGAAAAAGGCGGCCGAGCTCATGCGGAACAGAACGGGAGCGAGCGAGTAGAAGAGGGAGAGGATGAGTGTGTAGCCCACGATATAACCTGCGACATCTGCGTTCCAAGTGGCGCTGCGAAAGGCAGCGCGGTCGAAAATGCCAGCCTGGGTGCCGTTGATGAACATGCCCCAGAAAGCCAATTGGCCAACGACTTCGTAAAGAGGCCGTTCGGAAACCAGCCATTCCTCGAACACATTAGAGAGACCATAGAAGGTGGCGCCTAGGAGGGCAAACAAGTCGCCTTTGACTTGATCGGTAGCGCCAAAGTTGTTGCTGCCCGTGATGTGGTCTGAGCCGAAGATTACACCTAGGCCGCCGATGCAGAGGAGAATGCCGAAAATTTGGGTGTAGTGGTAGCGCACTTTGAGGAAGAAGAAGGAGATGATGACGACGACGGCGATGGCCCAAAAGTTGATTAGCTGGGCACTAAGAATAGTAGTCTGCAGGTGGGTTAGCGGTGGCTCATGAATGAAGGCAAGCGAGTGCAACTTGCATAGCGGTACGCCAGGACGACAAAGTAGTTGCCCTCGACGTCCATGAAAGCCAGAATAAAGAAGCGCCATCCATCTTTTACAACGAGACGGGCCCATTTCTTGAAACCGTACTTGTATATGGTATAGGAGGTGTAGATGACGTTAAGTAGGACGTAGTTGAAGAAGGTCTGGAACGCGGGAATCGAAGTGCCCTCTGCCGAGAGCAAAGAAGAAAAAGTGTTTGTCGAGGTGATGCAAATGGCAAGGACTGCGTGTTCTTGGTTAGCTGTGCTACGTTGGATCCGAGTAGGTTGACATGGACGCCTACCCTGCCCAATTACTAGCGTTACCCAGAACTGCCTTGTCTTGATGTACTGGAACCAGCGTCCCTTTGTCTGCGCATCGCGTTCCAAGATCTCGTTGGCTGGCGCGCCGCTATGCGACTCGTTTTCAGACGTCACATAGTGGCCGGCGCCTGTCTTGTGCACTGACTGGGCATCATAGTGCTGCTGGTGCGCATCCTGGGCAACAACGCCCTCGGCGGGGTGGACTTGGACTTGGTTCATGACGCTAGGCCTACGGGCGATCAGGGTGGAATACCAGACGAGGATAAGAATCCGTGGGAGCTTTTCGGACTTGACGTGAGCGCAAAACCCCAAAGTCGCTCACGAGAGGCGTACAAGGCGTACGGTTGCTTGGGAAAGGAGTGCGGCCAGGACGAGGGGCCGGCCACATTATAAGCCAGGCTTTTGGGCTCTCACTCACCCAGTCGCGTTGCGCGCTCCACCCACCATGGAGCGGTGGATTGCAAAAAAAGGCGTTCTTGGCCGGGATCCAGAGCATGGAACCCCCACTTATCCTTGCCTCTGTGGGGCCAACCCTCGGAGACTAAGCTCCCAGCGGGCGGACACGAACCGTGTGGGAGCTGAGGACGTGCTTGGTGCGGTCGTGACCTGGGGCACTGGAGCAGGCGAAGTCCGATGCTTGCTTTTGTTCTTTCCTCTCTCTCTATCAGGGTGCCACTATCTTGCATGGCATGGGGCAGAGGGTGGGTGCTGGAGGAGTGTCAGTGGAACGGCGTAAGAAGCCCCAAGCCGTCCATGGTAGGGAACAAGCCAAGATTGACCATGGAGTGCACGCCATGCTCTCGTTGACTAGGTGTAGCACGGGCTATGGGCTCGGATGGCGTTTCTACACATGCACGCAGAGACTTCGCCGTGTGCCCAGCGTGGGCCCGAGCACCGGGCGGAGGGAATGGACTACGGCACGGTAGTGGGGCACGGGTACACGCAAGTAGGTACATATCTAAGCACATGGCAATGCATGCCCATGAAGTGAAGTGTGGCAAACATCAAGCTTGTCTTCTTCTAATGATTGGTTGGGTAGAGTAAAGTAGAGAGAGAATACAGGGTCATCTGCAACTAGAATCAAGCAACGCCAAACTAGGAACAGGGCGACACAAAAAGCAACGCAGAGGTAGAGACAGTTGGCGGTTGGCTGGTCCACAGACTCCCACCACGCACGCTTGTAAGCATAAACACGCTAGTCAGAGTCCTCCTCCTCACTCTCTTCCTGCTCAAGCCAATTCTTGAACTGCTCGGCCGACTTGCGAACAGTCTTGCTGACCTTGAGGTCGACATACCTCTTGCTGGCCTTGGAGCACCACGTCTGGAGCTGCTCCTCAGACACGAGGTCGTTCTCGTACACCTTGAGCAGGATGGCAGATACCTGAGGGATGAGCTCAGGCTTTTCAATCCCCACAAAGCGCTCGATACCGCCAAGGAAAGCCTTCTCGTGCTTGTCCGACGTGATCATCTTCTTGAGCATTGGAGCGCGGGCGTCAATCTGCTTGACAATCTTCTCCGTGAATAGAGTCTGAGGGATGACGGTAAGGGTCCGGTGCTTGGTCTCGATACCGAGCTCCTTGGCCTTGATGTAAATGTCGACATTGTCAAGGTTCTCTACGCCGCCTTTCTCTGCGCCCGTGTCAATGATCCACTTGCCAAAAGTGTCGTAGCTCGAGCCACCCTCTTCGTCCTCCTCAATGACGAGAGCGCGCTTGAGGTCGTCGGGGAGATCCTGGGCACGGGCCCTGATGGCCGCCTCGGATGTGTCAATCGACCACTCGACCTCCTTGGCATCCTCTTCCTCAATCTCCTTGGCGCCCTCGTTGATCTGGCGAGTGAGCTCGTCATCGCTGCCAGCCTCGAGGGCAAGGTCGCCGTCGTCGCCATTCTCCTCTGCGCTGTCGCCGGGGCTGCCGTTGTCGGGCGAGCCGGCCTCGCCACGAGCCTCGGCCTCCTTGCGGGCACGGCGCTCAGCCTTCTTGCTAGACTTGTCCTTCCTGCCCTTCTTGGGCTCGTTCTTGAGAATGAAGGAGCTGAGCTTGAGACGAGGGTCAACTTCGGAGATCTTTCCGCACGCCTTGCAGTCGAGCGTGATGTTGCCATCCTTGATGTGGACGTCGGTTTCGGGGTTCTTGCATTTCTTGCACAGGACAAACTTGGAGATGAAGCCATCGAGGTAGTCCTGCAGCTTGCTAGCATCGTGGGCGCCATTGATGATCCAGCGGTCGTCGTTAGGGCTGGTGTTTGTCTGAGCTCCAAGTTCGAAACCAAAGTACTTGATGACGTGAGCAGGGGGGCGGGCGAGCGAGCCAGCGACACTGGTCAGATTGACAATGACAGTCTTGATACCGTTGCCCTTGCCCTCGATCTTGGACTGGATACGCTCCATCTTGTAGCGGTAGAAGGGGTCGGTGACATCGCGACGAATGTTGACGGTGGCCATGGTGACGGTGGTGCGGGGAACAGGAAAAGTGAGGTTGTTACTGGTAGTGCAGCGTGCGGGCAGACAAGGTTGGGTCGGGTATGTTGACGAGGGCCGAAAGAGACATGCGCAAATGCAGGCTCTGGGGTATTAGATGTGGTAGAGAGGCGCGACTCGAAGTCAGGAGGGGCAGTGGATTAGCCGTTGGTCTGATGTATAGTACTGCTTGGTATCCGCATACAGCGAAATTTTTGCAGTTTGGGGTGAGGTTCGACTCGGAAGGCGTAGCGTTGGCGCGAATACATATACTCCTGATGTCGCTGGCAACTGTGAGGAGCAGGTTGTGCGTGTGGCCTCGAGGCGTGGGGTGGTGGTGGTGATGGTGGTGGCGGCTAGGGCAAGTCGCGGGAGAGCGACAAGCAGGCGGGTGAGGGGGGGTTGAGAGTGTTGTGCTCTTGATGCCCGTGGAGAGGCCGTGGCGTGGAGTGGCGGATGCGGTGGATGGATTTTTGGGCGATGCAGAGGGTGAGTGTGCGTGTGGGAGCGAGTCGTGGGTGGTCAAGAGAAGTTAAATGGGGACGGCGGAGGTTAGTTTTTCGACTTTGCCGAGCCACACTAGCACAATCTGCTCTACCAAACCGCCCATACCCGTAGCCTTGCATTGCACGGATTTTTTTTTTGCATATTCACGCGGGTGCTAGGCATTGATCCCCCAGGACAGGCATGTTTGCCGCCATGGCAAGAGGCCGTCAGCTGTCGTGTATACTACACACGGAGTATGAAGGCAGTCATCCGACACGCAGCCGTTGGGGCCAAACGACAAAGTAGACCACATTGTCAGGCATTGTTTCAGCAAGCCGCTCCTGCATGAAGCCGGCCAGCAGCGACAAAGGTGCCTACACCTACACCTACACCTAGTCTGTCGCTCAAACATTTTCTGCCTCTGTAGCCTGGTCCCTGACCACCAGCACAAGCAACGGAATGTGGTGGCGAAGAGAACACGTTTCCAAGCCACTTTTCTCCACTCTCCACCATCAACCATGGCCAGCCAGAATCCAGCGATAGCGGCCGACACACGTGTATGTAGTAATGTGTTCAATCATGTACTGCATATAGGTTGCGAGGCCCGTTGCCAATCATCGTCGACACATGCTTTTTCCAACGAGGGGCGCAGTGGTTGGGTCTCCCGGTTGATTAGAAAAGTCGGAAATACCCCCCTAATCTGGCTAACCCACAAAAAATACCAGCACTATAATTATAGTATCTTAGTTGAAAAATCTGTACATTGAAACCTATACACTCTATTCTAGCTTTACTTAAGTGTATCCAGATTATAATGCTACTATAAGAGCTGTAGTTATTTAGAGAGTAAGTAGATAGTATCGTAGGCTACGTTCTTATAAGCGGCGCTGTAATACGTGCGCAGGCCGATATCGAGTATACATATCCAGCTATCAAAACAATAAGACAAGCTTATTGTCTTGTACAAACTTTTTAGTCAAGCAGACGGCGTAAGTAGCTGCGCGTTAGGACAGATATGGCCCGCCTATCATAATAACTGCATCTACGCGTAGCTAATAACTCTGCAGCGCATCGCTATATTTATTGTACTTTATTACTATTAACAATAGCTTATACTAGACCATGTAGAATGATAGATATCTAGTAGAATAGAGCTTTAAGGCATCAATATAGAGTATTTAGTATTATAAGCTTACATAAAAGCGATGTTTTAGCTACCTTTGCACCATAAGTGAGTGAGGGGGTGCGTCTATTTCCTACTTTTCCAATTGACGGACAGTGGGCCCCGTACAGCAAGCACACACACCTACACCCACACAAATACCGTGCACGTACCTACATGGCAAATGTGTGCTGCTGAAGCCATTGTGGCTTCTTCCCTAGCCAATTGAAGGCCTGCGCCGAACTCGTCTCGATTGCGTCATCTCCGATAGCATCTTCCAACGTCTTGATCTTGCATGCTGGGATCACATTTGTTTCGGAGTCCCCCAACGTACGTAGAACGGAAAAGATGAGCGTCCTGAAAGTAGACTACAGCTTATATCTCGTGACTGACTCCACAGAAGCTATTCTCGGCTCCCGCAGCTTGGTTGATGTTGTTGAACAAGCTGTACTCGGCGGTGTCACCATTGTTCAGTACAGAGATAAGACCTCTGACACCGGCCTCCTCATCTCGACAGCAAAAGCCCTACATGAAAGATGCAGAGCATACGACATCCCCCTTATTATAAACGACCGTATCGACGTCGCATTGGCCGTCGGTTGTGAGGGTGTACACCTGGGACAGGATGATATGAACGTAGTCGAGGCCCGCCGTATCCTAGGCAAAGACAAGATCATCGGCGCCACCGTCTCTTCCGTCCAAGAGGCCCGGGTTGCCGTTGAACGAGGAGCAGACTATTTAGGCATTGGCACTCTCTACGCCACAAACACAAAGAAAAATACCAAGGAGATAATCGGCATTCCTGGTATTCGTAAGATACTGGCATACCTTGACCAGGGGAGCGAAGCAGAAAAGAACGTCAAGACAGTGTGCATAGGCGGAGTGAACGCCTCGAATGTGCAGCGCGTAAACCACCAACTTCTCGCTCCAACTTCTGTCCAACTCAACCCCAAAACCATTGACGGCGTTGCTGTCGTATCAGCCATAGTTGGAGCCTCTGACCCCAAAGCTGCCTCGCAAAACCTATTGAAGCTTCTCCAATCCCCACCACCGTTCAAGCTCAAGTCTACCGAGCCACACTTTTGGCACGAGAAGGATGAAGACGAAATCACGAGTCTCTTAGCCCAAGCAGTCAAGGGCACACAAAGAGTCAAGCAGCTAGGTCCACTATCCCACAACATGACCAACCTCGTTGTCCAAAACTTTGCCGCCAACGTCGCCCTCTCCATTGGCGCTTCGCCCATCATGGCAAACTACGGCGAGGAAGCCCACGACCTATCCCAGCTCGGCGGTGCCTTGGTCGTGAATATGGGCACCGTCACTCCTGACGGAATCCTCAACTACCAAAAAGCCATATCCGCATACAACGCCGCCGGCAGCCCCATTGTTCTCGACCCCGTAGGCGCAGGCGCAACATCCGTCCGGCGCGCCGCCCTGTGCACCCTTATGGGCACTGGCTACTTCGACCTGATCAAAGGAAATGAAAAGGAGATTCTAGCCGTAGCGCGTACATCCGGATACACGGTGATGGATAGCTCGCAGCAACGCGGTGTAGACAGCGGCGTCTCGCTCTTCTCGCTAGCCGAAAAAGCATATCTCGTCCAGCGCCTTGCGGCTCGCGAGCGCAACCTCGTCCTCATGACAGGCGCGACAGACGTGGTGTCTGACGGCATACGCACGTATGCCATTGCAAATGGACACGAGTATCTCGGTCGCATCACGGGAAGTGGGTGTACACTGGGTACTACGCTATCCGCCTACCTCGCTGCTAACCCCGAGGATAAGCTTCATGCTGCTGTTGCAGCCATTTTGCATTATGAAATCGCGGCTCAGATTGCTGCTGAGCGACGCGATGTCAGCGGCCCTGGCACATTTGTACCTGCATTTTTGGACGAGTTGTGGAATTTTGGCGAGGCGGTTGTAAAAGGTGGGGGCGACGCCTTGCTGCGGGAGAAGGCAAAAGTGCAGTGTCTTAAGGATATACCAGACGCGGGGTTGTTGGAAGACTTGTGAGGAAATGTAAAGGGCGGTCTGGATATCCCGCTAGAGAAAAAGTACAAAGGGTAAAAGTGTCGATTACCAAGGCACCTTTTGTTTCCCCCTTTCTTCTTAAGCGTTCCTCATCATCAAGTAAAATGGAAGAGAAGGAGAAGGAGAAAAGAAGGCCAGAAAACACTGCTCTCGTAAAACTGAATTCTTCGCGTGATCTTGACTTCATACTCTTGGACAACTGGTAGCTAAACTCCCTCGCAACACCCAGACATAGACATTTAGAAAAAGACTACCTCGCTTTCCTGTACCTCCCCTGACTCATCTCCGCTTTCAACGCATCCTGCTGATCCGGTAATGGCGCTCTTTTCCTGACCAGACCATCGCCGCCTCCTGCACCGCCTTGCCCACCTCCACCCCCAAATCCCTGCTGCTGCGGCTGTTGCACCGGAAGTTGGCCAGGCCACCCTGGCGGTGGCGCAGCATTGCCCAACCCACCAGGAGGCGGTGGAGGCGGAAAGCCAGGGAAACCAGGAGGAGGCATGCCGTGGGGAAGAGGTGGCATACCCGGCGGGAAACCAGGGAAATTCGAGGGTGGAGGAAACGGAGGAGGAGCAGTAGCGCTTCCGCCATGAGGCGGAGGCGGACCGTGGCCGTGGGGGAGCGGAGGGGGCGGTAGAGAGCCAGAGGCAATGAGTTGGGCAATGTGAGATGGGTCCATGCCTGAGAAGGGAGGAGGAATGGGTGCGCCGCTTGCGTTTGGTTGGAGCGGGAAGGGCATTCCTGCTGGTGGAGGAAGCGGTGGAGGAGGATGATGATGATGAATAGAATGTTGGCCTGCACCACCAATGCCTGGGAAAGCGCTTGAAGTGCCATCTGGTGGCGCAGAGAGCCCTGGAAGTGAGAGACCTGGAGGAAGGAAGGGCGCACCGGCCATGTTCCTAGACGGGAGTTTCTGGTCAACCAGGCCTTCTGCTTCATCTTCTGCTTCCTGTTCTTCTTCTTCCATCTTCTGTCGTCGGCCTTGGCTGCGATCAAAGGTACCCTGGGCTTCTGCTGCGGCTTGGCCAATGTGGTACCGGTCGTTGATGTAGTTTGTATCGCCAGGTCGGGGGCGTGTCCAGAAACGAGTGACACGGTCATTGGAGCCAGAGGCGAGGATGTGACCAAGCGGGTGCCAGTCCATGGTCCAGACCGTGAAGTCGTGAGCGTATTGCAAGCTGTGTGCGGGATATACAGTTTGCGAAGGGGCGTTTTGTGAGTCTGCAGCGTCATAGGGTGATATTGACGGCGCAACACCTGGGGGAGGGTTCTGCTCGTCGAGGAGGTAATGATGAATGCTGCCATCTACACCTCCCGTAGACAACAGGTTCTTGTGCATGGGGTGCCACGCCATTGTAATGATATCTTTCTCATGGCCCTTGAGCAGTAAGACATCGCGCATCATTCGGATATCAAAGATGCGGGCGGTGTGATCACGGGCGCAGGTTGCTAGCATGTTTCCTTGGACAGGCTCGAACATGGTTTTTGATATTGGGTTTTTATGTCCATGAAGTGTCGTCAGACAGCGGCCTGTCCGCGGATCCCAGAACTTGACCTGGTGATCCTTTGATCCCGATACTAGCAGCCCCTTGTGCGGATGCCAGTCGACCGACTTGACTTCCCACCCATGTCCTGTCAGCGTCGACTCTTCGGTACTTGACGCAAAGTCCCAGATCTTCAGAGTGGTATCGTCGGCGCATGTGACAAACTTGGAGTCAGTGGGAGCTATGGCGAGCCCCCGCACAGCCTCTGTGTGCGCCTGTATCTCCTTGACGTTGTTGAAGTTGGTCTGCCAATACTTGACGACTCCGGTCTGGTCGGCAGACAGCAGCCAGTCGTCGGTAGAGGTGTACTCGACGGCGCGAATAGCCGCCTCGTGAGCCTGCATGATGGTCTCAAAGTTGAAACCCATGCCATTCCACAACGTGAATTCGCCGCTAGTCGAGCCCGTGAGCAGGCGCCGCCCCTCTGGCGTCCACTTTACTACGTTGATGGGATGCTTTACTTTGTTGAGCGACGAATGTACCGCCTTTGCAGGTATGGATTCGGCAGCACTGGCGATGCGCGCTGCAGGAGGCTGCATATCGACAATGTAGCTTGCACTCGGCCGCTCCACCTCTGGCCTGGGCATGTTCTTGTACCGTGGGCGCCGATTGCGCATCCATTGCACCGTCGTCGAGCCATAGTCCGTGACGGCACCTGCAGACTCGAGTCAGCTCCTAAAGCCAATAATTGCCATGTCACGAGCACGCCATGGAACGTGAAGGGCATGATGAATACAATGAGAGTCGACTGGGATTGGGGGTCAGGCATGCACGGTAGTGACACTCACGTTTCGGTCGGGGACGCAGGCCGCCTTCGAATTCGGGGCGATGGTACTCGCGCTCCATGCTGGCTGCTGCTGCCAGACAACCTTGCCTAGCTGGTGCGCATGGGCAAGGGGATGACAGCAAAGAGCGGCGACAAGGAAACGAGAGGATTGGTGGCGATGGGCCAGCTGCGGTTGTATGTGGAGCACGGGAAGAGCATGTACGCAAGTGGTAGTTGTACAGTGCAGCGCGTGCTTTGTCGCGTCCTACGCCCGCCAAGCCACAGAGCCACTGGATACAAGCCACACACATTACGCCACATGAGGCGCGTACATGGGGGCAAGCCACCATCCAACGGCTCTGCCTGTGCATATGTACTAAGATGCGGGCGAGGTGCATCACCGTGCAGACCCCCGCTTGGCCAACTCCCAACAGAAATTCAGACGGGCCTTTGTATCTCTCAGCAGCCCAGAATGCAGAAGCCGAGGGTGGTCGTCATGGCGGGCCTGTCCCAGCTGCTGAGCATACAAATCCACCTCGCCCGCCACAGCCCGCCCACACGCTCAAACAAGCCTCTTCCCGCCCTTGTGCTTGCCGCACCTTTCCACAAGCCCCAGTCGCTACTACCACCCCGAGCCATTGCGCTCTGGGCACAAGTCGCCTTGCCTTGTATACTACTTTTAATAAGTCGCTTTGCCCTTCCACCATGACGACAATCACCCACATGGCCTCCTCTTCTGCCATTGACGCATCTCCTTTTCCCTCTGCCACCAACGCTGCCGTCTTCCGGGGAAAGGACGCCTCCGAATCCGCGACTCCTACTGCGACCACCACCATCACCACCAAACTTGCCCGCGACACAAAATATCGCCATGTCTTCGCCACACACGCCCTGGCGCGCACCTCGTGCCTGAGCCACGATGCAGACCAAAGCCCCAGCTTTGTTGGCTTTAGGAATCTCATGATCCTGGTGCTCAGTAGGCATTCCCTAACTTCAACCACTCTCGCCTATGGCTAACAGGACTAGTCGTGTCCAACTTGCGATTGATGATCGTGAACCTACAAAAGGTGCGTCTCCGCTATGCATTCGTCTTTGACCATGCTGACCTGACTAGTATGGTGTCCTTATATGCCTCTCATGTCACGACTACAGCCGCTCCGACGTCATCACCGGCCTGCTCCTCTACCTCCTCGTTCCTGCACACCTGTTCGTCACATACCTCATCGAACTGGCCGCCGCCTGGCAGGCCGACCGAGCGCACATCCGCATCGCCGGGGAACATGACACCGATTGTCCCGCCAAGTACGCAGCAGCATTGCGCAGCTTTAACCTGGCCTGGTACATGATTGCCTTCTTCCACAGTGTTAACGCTGTCGCAAATCTCTACATCGCCACAAAGTATGTCTACTACGACATCTACCACCCAGGAATTGGCACGCTATGCGAACTGCACGCCGTCATCGTCTTCTTGAAGTGTGCTTCGTACGCACTCACAAACCGCGACCTGCGCCATGCCTACCTCCACCCAAAACAGGCCGATCCGCTTCCTGAGCTATACAATTCGTGTCCGTATCCACAAAACATCAACATGAAGAACCTCTGCTACTTTTGGTGGGCACCGACTCTTGTCTACCAGCCTGTTTATCCCCGAACAGACAAAATACGCTGGGGCTTTGTCTTCAAGCGACTGCTCGAGCTGGCGGGCCTCAGCATCGTCATCTGGATTGCCTCGGCTCAATACGCTGCGCCACTGTTGCAAAACTCCCTCGACAAGGTTCTTACACTCAACTTCACCTCTATCGTCGAGCGCGTTATGAAGCTCTCCACCATCTCCGTATTTTGCTGGCTCTGCGGTTTCTTTGCCCTTTTCCAGTCGGCGCTCAATGCCCTTGCCGAAGTAATGCGTTTTGGCGACCGGGAATTCTACGGTGATTGGTGGAATGTGTCGTCTATTCGCATCTACTGGACGACTTGGAACAAACCGGTGACAAACTTCATGCGTCGGCACATTTACTCTCCTTTGGTCGGTCGTGGCGTCCCCCCTCCCGTAGCTCAAATTCTTGTCTTCTTCTTTTCCGGTGTACTTCATGAGCTGCTTGTCGGAGTGCCCACGCACAATATCATTGGCGTGGCATTTGCGGGCATGATGATCCAGATTCCACTTATTGCGCTCACCGATGTCATTCAGAAGATTAGGTGCATTCAAGGCAAGGTTGCAGGCAACATGATCTTCTGGGTCAGTTTCTGTCTTGTGGGACAGCCGCTCGCTGCCTTGCTTTATTTCTTTGCGTGGCAGGCCAAGTATGGGAGTGTGAGCCGGCAAGTGAGCGATAGTCCCATCAACATGTTTTACCGGCGGTAAACACTTGACGTGATAATTTCGTCGTCTCTCAAACTTCATTTTTGTGAGGATGGCATTGCTTCTTTTTGTTGTCAGCTGTTCGTATATTATTGATCATTTTGACAATCAACCTTTGACTTCATTCTACTTCTGACCTGAAAAAACATAACTTGCTCGAGTTGCGCACCTTATACTTCGTCCAGGCTCTCTTTGATTTTGCCCAGTACCCACAACACCTCCTTCTCCACCACTCTTTCTATCCTCTCGACCCACAAGCCATGAAGGCCCTTGCTCTTTGCCACGTGCAAAAACTTGCCCAGCGCCATCATCACATCACCCTTTGTCTTTGCATCCCCCCACGCCATGACTACCTCGGCCCCGCAAAAGACTCGCATCCCCAGCGTAAAGACTTCGGCTTTCGAACTCCATCCCAACGCCCCATCCTCTTCCCTGGTAGCAGTTTCTGTGAGCACGGCCAGGCCATCCGCCACCCATTTCGCCAGTCCCGACGTTAACGTCAAGGAGACAGACGAGGCAGGCAGGTGAAGTAATACACGCGACCAAAGTAGCACATCCAAGACATCATCCTTGTACAGATTCTGCTTCTCTTGCGCAAACAACGCCATGTCTTCTTGTCTCTCCCGGGCAAACGTCTCGACAAAAGGCGTAGAGAAGAGTGCTTCTCCGGTGGCAGTAGCATTTGCTAGACGGCGCAGAGCCTGAGTAGCCAGGATGCCTCCCAAGGCCGATGCCGATAGCGATGTTGAGCAGAAGGCATGACATGTAAACAGCGCTAGACGATAGCTGCTCAGTATCGGCACGGTATCTTTGCACACCGCCGTCGTGTACCCTTGGGCGCGAAGCAAAGTCCCCGTTGTGCGCGCCGCTAGATCACGGATTTCGTCGTCGTCGTCATTGAGGAGGTCGTAGAGAATCAGGCTGAGACTTAGGAGCAAAGTGCGTGCTGCGTTTGATATGGGGCGTGCGGCTAGGGTGGAGTGGAGTGCGTACAGAGACTGTACTGCAGCGAAGCGTGTGTCGAAGGGATTCGTATCAATGATCGTCCTGCGAAGAAGACGGATCCATCGTGCCATTGCTGATAGGACGTATCTACGCTGCTTGGGTAGAGAGGCGTATGCGTGGTCGAAGAAGAAAGCAACAAGGTGCAGGCCGCTTTGCATGTTTGATGGTGGTCCATCCAGGCACTGAGATTCTAGCTTGGCCAACGTGACTATAATTTGGTCTTTTGTAATGAGAGAGAAGAAGTGATGGCGGAGGTGTTGGTTGTTTGTGAGGGCTGAGGCGAGTACAGATTGGGCGGCTGAGATTACTTCTGCGTCTGTGGCTTCGAGGATGACACGGTGGACGTGGCATAGTACCAAGGAGAGCGGAATAGTCAAGTCTTCAAATGGTGTTGACTTCATTATAGTGTCTAGTGTGCGCAGAGCAGTTAGACAGGTATCTGGGTCTTGAGCTGCGAGAAGCATCAGAGCGTCGCTAATACTCTGATATTCGTCTGAGACCATGATGCCAAGTGAAGCTTCCCGCACAATTACGCGGTCGATGATGAAAACTTGAGCCAAGGAACTGCGAAACAGATTGTCTCCGTGATGCTCACTAGGTCCGATATCGAATTCAGGACCGATGGAGACGGACCCGGCAAGGTCAGCCCAGCTATCCAGCACCGAGACGGCATTTGCTTGGTGGAGCATACTCATGCCGCACAAGCCAACAACATCTAGGAAGGCGGATTTGACAAACAGACAATTGCTCGAGGCGTACCATGTGGGTGCATTCCTGCAAATCTGTTGTATCGTACTTGCAAAGCGGTCTAGGGCTGTAAATGGTTAGTTTAATTGTGGGACCGAATGCAAGTGAAAACCCACTAAATTGGCTCGAGTTGCGAAGAATCTTTTTCAAAAGGTATTTCACAACTAGAAGCATCCCATGCTGTCCATTGCGGCTTTTAGGGGGGTTGTCCAGGATGAGACTAAGAGTCTCAACCTCCTCGTTAGGGGAACATAGTGATACATAGGTTCTTGCGGCCATGTCTCGCATGTGCCAATGCGGGCTTGGAACAAGTTCCTTTACCAATTCCTGTATCCTTGGAATGTATTCAGGCGGTGGTCTTGCTTGACGCAGAATCTGAAGAGCTGGAAAGACACCCTCAGCGCCATGAAGATCAAGAGGCGAACTGCCTGTCTCTGGCATGTCCATAATCTTTCGGTTACCATTCGGCTTCAGTAAATCAAGCAATATTGTGACGAGGCTGGGGTAGTTATCGTAAGAAAAGCGTGATGTCTTTGCTCGATCGCGTTCTTTCCAATCTTGAGCTTCGTCACTGCCAAGCAACCTCTCTATGAGGGCTTTGAACAGCATTAGACTACAGTTGCGAAGAGGCCATCTATGGTAGAAGTTAGTATGAGATCCAACAGAAAGCTGGAACTTCTTACATAGGTGAGCTGAGTGTTTTTGCGGCCAACTCGAGACCCTGGCCAATGTATGCTTCAGAAATGACACTGAGCTTAGAGGTGGTAAATATCTCCTTGATGCAGTTAAGTGCATGTACTTGGGGGAGACGACTCTCTTCAATGTTTGCGCTCCGCGCTTCGACCAGTGTCTCTGCAGTAAGATCCTTCATCGCCCGAGGGAAGAGGTCGCCGTTGGTCTGTGGCTCCGCAGCCAATAGGGCAGACATGGCCGCTGGGATACCTGCAGATCTCCGAGTGATGGCGTCCGACTTGTCCTGAATAGATCGTAGGGTTTCCTGGTATACATTAACATGTATGCTTTGGAAGTTTGTACAATCTCGTCATATACCTGATACCACGCTTCTGGCAACGCGCGAAGAGAGGCAATACTCAACGTTACACAACGACGACAAAAGACCGCAAAGGTCTGGGATACAGTCGAGAAGGCACCTCGATGCCGCAGCTCTAACAGCTGGGTGAAACATAGCCGCCCCAGCTTTTCGAAGAGCTGCGGTGTTACGACATCACCCCCTGCATCACCCACAGGGGCTTTTGAAATGATGGTTCTAAGTAAGACACTACAAGATGTTAATGAAATTCCTTGGTAGCCACCAATTACTTACCTTGCTTCCTTGAGACCTCTCCATGAGTAGCTCAGAATTTCTTTGGTATCTAAACTTCCCTCGTCTTCCAACTCTTCGGGAACATGTCCTTCTGGTGCATCTGCACATAGGACGTGGTAAACACAGTTCCATAGGCTCTCGATACTTTCTACAACATCGCCATGAAGACTTTTCCAATTGGCAAAGTCACCTGGTGACATGCCTGACATGAAAGCATAGAAGTCAGGCTGGTCCACTACATATCGCAATGCCGCAAAGATACCATGTACCGGCCGGCCATCAACAGCCTGCGAAAGGTCTTTACGCGCTATAGCCAATGTGTCCTTGAGCTGTTTCTGGAGATGCTCAAAAATTTGGAACTTTGTAGAGAAGTAAGAACTCCCTGGAGTTGCTTCTCCGTTCTCTGCGGAGCTGAAGATCATTCCATAGGCTCGAGCAACACCATCCGCTTGATCAGCTCGTCCGGTTCGGAGCATGATGGTCTCTGCTCGTACGATGAACGGGGGAACTGCCGATATCACACGTCTTTTATCCAATTCCGGTAAAGCTGATAAACATAGCTGTAGAACTGACACAGCTGCATCGCGAACGTCATCAAAGGGGTCCAGTATCAGATCCAGTAGCGTCCTCACCAGCTTCTTGTTTCCAATCTGAATTCCGTGGGCCCAGTTCAACTGCCCTTGCGCTGACTTCGAAAGACTATTGTATGGAACGCCAGGGTCCACGCCTGAACGTAGCACAATGATGAGAGACCTAAGGGCTGTAATACGACTCTGATAGGATGCAGTTGGACGCAGCTCCCACTCGAGAAACCGGATATACCAGACAACAAACGAAAGTGACTCCAGAAGCGAGTCCTGCTGCTTGGAATGGGAGACCGAGAGACCTGAATCGAATGCCGCTCTTGGAAAAGGCAGTCGCGGTTGATCAGCAACTTTATTTTTCAGCATACCCTTTGAAAGAGTAGCTGTACTTGCCCTTAGGCGGTCGAACAGCTTTTGTGTATATCCATGTACCTCTCTTCGAAAGTTGGCGTCTGTATCGGTATGTAGGTGGATAAGGTTACGCTTTAATGCTTGAAAGACGCTGCTGCTGACAACTCTTGTCACAGAGGTTGAGTAAACTGAAAGAAACATCCCCGCAAGCCTGACTTCGGGTTCAGGATCAGTCATCCATTTGCCTGCAATGTTGTCAGGCAGATAGACAGCGCTATCACGAATTTCTATGCTATTCCTTACTTTGTGATCTGAACGGCAAGTAAGTAAATGTCCGAATCTATCAATAGCAAATCTAGGTGCCGTCTTCGTACCGTTGTCCTTTACTATGGTGAGCTCTTTACCAGTCGCAATCGCTGCAAGCAAGATTCTGAATTCCATTGGTCCATCGATAGGTCTGCTAGACTCCGATAGTTCGTCAGGTAACACACCATTGTGCGGAACGTATGAATCGAAGTGAAGGTACGATAGAAACCGGGTGTACTCGGCAATGTTTGGTAGGAAACAGTGAGGGAAAACATGGGTCTTGAATTCCTGTATCCGATCCGGCCAGTCTTGCAAAGTTTCCACTACTGGTTCTATCCAAAGTGGTAGGTGCTTGCCATTGGCTTCCTGCTTCCAATAGTCTGGAGAGCCGCGAGCCTTTGTGAGGAAGTTCTTGATCAAATGACCTGCAGATAGGGAGGTGTCATGATGAACGACCCAGGCAAGAAAGGATAAAAAGACCGCCTGGGAAGTTACCGCATCTTTGGCTGCACTAGATGAGTGCTTTGCCTGTTTTCTGTAAAGATTCACCAACTCCGATACTGATACCACTTCCTTGAGCAAAAAGTGGGCAAGACCTTGTAAAGCTGGCTTCACTTTGATCCTGTCTTCACGCTCACAGATAATATCCAGAAAATAGACCGTAGCTTTCTCTCGAAGCTCGACCGCGCGCAGGCTTTGGTCTCTGGTAATCACACTTGTAAGGACTAGAAGCATCTGCCTCATCGACTTGCCTTTTGCGTCGCCAGATCGCTGAAGGTAGATGTTGAAGGCTCTCATAAAAACTTTATCATTTAGAATCTCCTCCCGAGCGTATTGGCATTTAGAATTCGTGCAATGCTCAACAATTGCGCATAATGCATTCGAGGCAGCCGCACGATGACTATTCTCCAAATCTGCCAGATCCGCAGTTTCCAGGACAGGTGATAGAATTCCGTGAAGTTTTCTAAGACTTTGTTAGTCTTTTTCAATACCACCAAAGCAAATCACACGGACTTTGCATGCTTACTTCACGCCAGCAGCTGCTTCTTCCTGTTCGAAATTAGGCAAGACATTGGCCACATTTTTTGCCAAATCCCTCAGTGCCTTGTCAGGCACTGGTATCTCGGGGTCTTTGGGCACTCCTTGGGTCATTTTGGAGGATAGGTTTAAAATTCAGTGTCGCAAGTGCATCGGGTTCGATACAATTCATGGGCGTGGTTTCCTTCAAGGGTGTGGGGGCATGATGACTCAGCGGCAAATCCTGCAAATTCGGCAATCGACACTTGATCATCTACGGAAACCATACGCACAACCCAAGATTGGCTAGTGCAACACACTTGTGACCTTCGGAAGGAGTGCCTGACTCAGGGTCCTATGTGATTTCTTTGTAATTCACCTGTCATTTGCTACCCTTTGACTAGGAGCAATAATGTGTTCGCAGGAAAAACGCTCAGTTTAAATTTAGTCACCCTTGTCTTTCTCTTGCAGCCACAATTACACTGGAGGAGATCCTATTGGATGATTGAAACTCCTCCTTCTGTGCTCTCTTGTGTGGTGGCGGTTCGATTCAAATTCAGGCATCTGACTTTCACGAGAGAGAGTTGTGAAGATAGACACATGGATATGCGTTCCGTCAAGAGATGTCTCACCTCGTATGCCTATCCCTCTTGCGGTAGATCTAAAACTGGTATCAAGTTCCAAGGTATTGATGTTTTCGGGAGACCTCACTCAGTGAAGTCAACTTTACCAAGCTTTACCCTGTTTTTAGTGTCTCGCGAAGTCTATTTTAACAAGGCTTTGCTATCTCTCTGGCAGCTGGTTTTATACATCTCATCTACAAGCTCGGTGAGTCCACTGCTGCCAAGAGCAGGTATTCTACAGGCTCAACAATCCAATCGACATCCCTCCGCAAAGTGCAGAGAAACCATCAGCCCTCCGTACAACAAGCAAACCAGACATCTATAAGGCTGTTAAGATGTCATCTCAAAATAAACTTTCAGCATATACCGCTGATGCGAGTGCTGCTACGTCAAAGAAGCGGCCGTTGTCGATAGACACTTCTAGCAGTGCTATGAAGCGACCGAACATCAAAGGCGGCTTTGTATTGGATAGCGATAGTAGCGATGAAAACGATGTGAACCAAATGAAGGATCACGTTCGTGCCTCTCCGAGGCCAGCCTCGCTACAGGATATCTTACAGATAAAGCCTTCTCCAAAATCCATCCCAACGAAGCAGCTCGATAAATCTCGTATTCGGGAATTTTTGGGCAAGAACAAAAAGGTGGACCAGAACAAACGACAGGCACTACCACCAAGTCCGGCCCAACAATCTTTGCGACAATCTGTGAGTACTGCTACTCATTCGATACTACGAGAACCTATCAAGAGCCCACAGGAAAATCCCGTCCCGAAAGAACAGAATGAAAAGGCGAAAGTTTCTGAGAAGCCTGGGAAAACTCTTCCTGTGTCAAGAGAGATGGGCGCCTTGAAGCAACTGAACGCTGTAAAACCCAGGAGCAGAGTTGCTATGTCCGAGACTGCCGAAGAAAACCCTTCGCTCATTGAAAGGGTTCGCCCGACCACTCTTAATAGACAACCAAACAACGACTCGAAATCCGAGGGACAAGCTTTGGGCAATTCTGATGCTTTAGAAAAGCCCACACGACTTTCCAAATCAGCCCCATCTCTTTTGAAGCAGCCTTTACTAAGATTCGAGGCTGGTGGTATTCCCGCTGGTGGTATTCCGAGTGGTGCTGGGGGTATCAATAATAAGAGCTCCAAGAAACAGAACGTTTTTCTGACTAACACTGGCATGGATGTAAATGCCGGTAAGGAGAATCCAGATTGCACGCCTGCCGCTATCGTCGCCTCTGAAATGGGTTCAGCAGTGGACGCTGACAAAGCATCTCCACCGGTTGTTCGTGTAGGAACCTCGGGTATAAAAGCAGATAGCAGCAAGGCTCTAGATCTCAGTCCATGTTCCGGAATTTCTGCAGATGCAATACCTTACTTTGAGTATTCAATCTCTCAAAAGCAGTGGTACGGCGGGCAAGACGAGAAAGAGGCTTTGAGCAGTGAAATCACTGTACGCCCGTTCACCAGCATGCTTGATGCAAATATGCAGGCAGAGAGATATTTCCAGAGCAAACAACAGTACCCGGGCTACATGACCATTGAGCAGAACAGCAAGCGAGACGAACACGGCTGCGTGGTTCTGACGCGCACTATAGCGCCTTTCGAATACCCGACCAAAAAATGCCATACGCAGATATATATCAGACGCGATTATGTTTCCAAGTTGGCAAACCAGACGCCTTACTCGGTTAAGGATACGTCCTTTATATCGGCTACTGGCTACCTTCTGAGGCTGTTCAAGCTGCTCGACTCGGACGACTCGGACGCAAACTCCGACGCGGAGTCGGGCAGCGGCAAAGCCAAGATCAATGAACCTGTTCGTGTGTACCGCCCCCACGGGCGCCCGGAGATGTACACTACATTGCAAGCTGCAAACCATGCTGCTAGAAGCCTTCAAATCGAGCTTGGCCACGAAGAAAACCCAACAAGTGCAATGACCAAGAGGTTTCAGGAACAGGACTTGAAAAAACTCAACGCAAAGGCACTCGCACTTGAGGCAGCTGGGAAAGGTGAGGATGGATGCTGGCATACCAAGTTCAACGCCTGCGGCTTGGGAGGGGATACACTTGAGCTGTTGGTGGAGAAGGCAGGAATCTGCGGACCGAGGAATATTTGATGAGCGTGGCTGCAGAGGAGATGCCCAAGAAACAGCATTGCATTATAGTACTCTAATTGAGGGCGTACGGGGAATAATTGGGGGTGCCTCCTGGTACGATTTCATATGACATCTCACATGGCACTTTATACTTCTACGAGATCTTGCTATATCCAACGGACTACAATGCACCGTCTTTTCCATATCACTTCATGGTCGATACAGAAGAAGGAGATAGGAGGAGAAGAGAAAAAAAATATACAAGCTACATAGCACCCCTCCCTCTAAAACTCTTCCTGTATCCCATCTAAGCGGCACAAAGAACCCAGCTAACATTCCCGCCACGCAAGCGTCCAGCTCGCATGCTTGAAATCATACTTCCCAAACTCGCCCTGCACAACGGGTCGAAAGTTGACATTCAGAATCCCCGGATTGCCATCTGGCCCCGTGCACTTGGACCACTTGAGATCCGAAGCGCTACTCCGCACCGTAACGTAATCCTTGACCTCTAGTCCTGTGTTCATCAAGCCACCTGCGAGAAGACCCTATTGTGAAGAAGAAGAAAAGCAAGCACCGTCAGTCATGTTGCTCCGTTTTCTTTTGGTTTTCGCCGGAAGAACGAGGGACGCAATCCACCCTTCGAGTCCCGAGACGAGACGGAAAGAAAAGCCCGGGGGAAAGAAAAAGAGCAAAGAGGAAGAAGGAAGAAGAAGAAAAAAAAAACTCACTGTATCCCCCGCATTCTCGCTCCAAAACACTTGCGTCAGCGTATTCACCCCGCTATTTCCTTTCAATTCCACATTGCCCGCGTAATCCGCCTGCTTGAGCGCAACCTGCCAGCCGGGACTTGCGCCCGAAGACTGAATGTGTACGCCGCAATTGCTTGTCGAGTCGCCTTTGAGCTGGGAAAAGGACACGCGGGCCGAGTCCCCGAGAGTGGTCGTGTCGGACGTGACGGAGCCCGAGTCGTTGGGGCAGCCGGAGCCGGAGAAGACGAAGCGCGTTATTGTTGGGGGAGTAGGGGGAGCGGCGACGGCGAGGAGCGCGAGGCTAAGAAACGGAAAGATGTAGGCGTGCATTTTTTCTTCTTCTTCCTCTCTCTTCTCTTTCTTTCCTTGGTAATCGACAGACGCGATAAAAGGGGAGAGAGGAAAAAGAAAACAAGAGACGATGCCGAGGGCCGTCTGCGAGAGGGAGAAAAGAGATGGAAAAAGATGAACTTGTCGTCCCTCGTGGTAAATGGGCTATTAGAACTTTGATGGTAAGAAAACCTTCCCTTTATCAATCCTCGCTCAGGAAACGAAAAGAAAAAAAAAGATAATTAATAAACCCACCCTCATTTATACATCCGCTTCCTTCGCTCAATCTCCCCAGTCACTTTATCATCCACTCCCCCCCCGTTTCCTCCCTGGTAAACTGTAAATAACGAAAACAAAACTCCCCCGGCCCTGCAGATCCACCCATTGAACTTTCCATATAGTCTCTCCCGCCACCACATATAGAGCCCATTTTCCCCGCCCCACTTCCAATATAAACGCTCCATGTGT
Source organism: Bipolaris gigantea (assembly GCA_030558545.1). Taxonomy (NCBI): domain Eukaryota; kingdom Fungi; phylum Ascomycota; class Dothideomycetes; order Pleosporales; family Pleosporaceae; genus Bipolaris; species Bipolaris gigantea. Next base: position 12,610 of record JALPSE010000296.1, on the reverse strand, counting down.
TGTGCTCTGGGCCCAAGTCCCCGTCCGGCCCTTGCGAGCATTTATCCAAATTAAGCGAGTGGACGGAGTGGCCAATCAGCGTTGCGGTGGCGCCTGTGTAATTGCGGCAGCGTCTGTATAGTGCAGGCCTTCTAGAACGTCCTTGTCTCGAACGTAAAAATTATGTTTAGTCTTTTGCCTTTCTTACTGCCTCCTCGCGGTGTATATGGTGTGGGTGGATTTTGAGGTATTGGCGTGGTGTTGAGATGTTCTTTTAGGGTAAGACGAACAACAGCCTATTGAACGGTAAGCTCTAGTCTTTTTTTTTCCTTGCTGTATCAGGTCCACGTGGAGAAAAAAAAAGAGATGCATATCACTGTCGTTCCCCTTAAGGGGACGGATGAGCGTCTGGGCGTCATGTTCGAGATTCGTGGGCTGGAAGCGCCTCGCCACTTCCTTCGTATTTGCAATGTAGGACCTGATTAACTTCATGCAGTACGATATGCTTCTGCGTGAAAGGTTCAATGCCGGCGAAAATAAATAAACCAATCCATCATCTACCTTGGTAGGATGCCGCTTCAATATTGATTGTGAAGTAAAAACTTGATGCCATTAATAAAACGTGTCCATGCGGTAAATCATTGTCGGATATCGTACAAGCTCCTTCGCCGAAAGCGCCTCGCTATATGCTATTTTGTGGAAAGAGTGTGTCAGAAATGTCAATATGTCAAAGCCAGAGTCGACCCCCTTGTTCTCCAAGTCGTTCTGCACTTTATTTTTTGAAAAGCGTGGCTCTTAGATTTATACCCTACATGGTCTTCCTGATTCTTCTTCTCTTGCGTCCACTGTCGACTTCGACACTCGAACTCATGGTATCTCTGGTACTGCGCGGTGTTGAAAACCGCTCTTTGATGTTGTCTCTAATCATCTTTCTCATCTTGTCGCGCTTCAACTGGCGCTCCTCATCTGGTGCGACAAAGCGGTGCACGGTACGATGGTCACGAATGCGTTGTTCTCGGTCATGCTTACCCTCTTTTTCCGTCTTTGGCCAGGGAAAACCATACAATTTGGAGTGACGCTCACATCGCGGGCACTCCTTGCGAGTATTGTTGCCCTCCTGCTGGACAAAATCCATTTCACATGTGTGACAGTTGACCCACTTGGAGCCCTTGGCGGAGAGCACGGCATTGGAAGTCATGTAGTCACCCGGTTTGCGCGTGTTCTCGACATAATCGGCCTCGTCTCCGTCTTCGATCGTAATGGGCGTTCCGACGCGGTTCTGAACGTCAAAGCGCGATTTAGAGCGAGTGGTTCGAATAACGGGGTGTGGCTTGCGCTTGACAATCTGCTGATTTCCATCGTCAAATTCGAAACTCTCAGAAAGTTCGCTGAGATCGGACATGGAGTCTGGTTCTGCTGCAGGTAGGGAGGGCCACGGGGCGTTTACCATAGTCGTAGTAACTTCCTCCTTCACTATCGTTACTCCCAATGTCGGCTGGTCATGAATGGTCGATGGGTCGACTTTGTCTTTTGGTTCGCCGCCCTCCTGGACATGATCTTCGTCGATTGATGTGGCATCCGTCGATTCTGAAGATTTGGGCGATGCAGCCGCTATTGAAGATTGCGGCGAGATTTCCCTAGAAGAAACGGTTTCATCCGTGCTCACTGTAAGGAAGCCTTCGCGCTGCTGGTTGCGCATCTCGCGTGATATTTGCGGGAGTACGGCCAGATTGCTGGATGGATCTTCTATGCTCGAAACAGCAATCTCCTGTCGTAATGACGATGTGCTGTGAGCCTTTTTCAATGTCGTCATTCGCAACAAGTCCGACTCATCAGGCTTGGTCGGCGAGGACTTTTGTTCAAGTTTAGCTCGCTTGGATGCCGGCATGGAGTCAGACTCAAAGTCTTCAATGGCGGAGTCTTCCCACCGTCGCTTTACAGAGGGCTGTGTGTCTTCAGAATCGACATCATCCTGCGCATGACTTGCGGTGTCAGTTTGCTCAGCAGGTTCCTCGCCCTCGCTGCGCTCTACCCGCTTCATTGGTGCCCATCCGTTCTGTTGCAAGCCCTCACATGTACTGCAAAGACACTCTTCGTTGTCATCACCAAAATAATCCTCGCCATATGACACAGTAATCTCCTCCCCCTCGGAAATGGGCTTCATTGCAACAATCTGCATACCGTCGTAGCCCTTGGTGGTGAGCTTTGCATTGGCGTCGCAGTCATGGTTGGCAAAGCGTGCTGGGCCGAGAAAGAGAGAGCGTGTCTTCTTTCTACTGGAGATGACCAAGCTGAAGTCCTTGCGCTGTAGTTCCAACGTCTTCTCTTGCTCCTCGGTCATGGCCACCTGGACGCCGGTCAGGTACTTGATCTCCTCGCGTGGGTTGATGTCGCGCCGTGCGGTGATTGAGGCCTCGTGCTCTGTGATGGTGTAGCGATTCGTAGTGGTCACGTCGAACTGGCAGTCGGGCATGTAGATGTTGACGTATCTGCGGAGATGTCGCTTGAATTGCTCCTGGTCACGCTCGTCTTTCAGGTCGACGAGAAATCGACGCAGACGAGGCAACTGCAACAGTTTCTGCACGGCCTCGGCAGGATCTTTGTCCCAGATGACGTGTCGGCGAATGATGTCGGCGACGTGCTCGCCATCCAGGCCTCGCAGGCCGGCGGAGCGGCCACCCTTGTTCTTGCGGATGGTGAACCAGCCATAGACCTTGTCGATGACAGCGTCGGTGATGATGTCGTCAAAAGTCGCGAGCTTGTCCAGCGTGAGCTTGGTCGAAGGCGCCATGGCGGCGCAGTGGCCGGGAAGGAGGAGGTGGACGTCGATGGGCGAGCAGGAGTGGGATTACGTGGTGTGGACAGTGGAGATGGTTGTGGGCGTGGTTGCGAAAGGGGTGGTTGGCAGTGCTCGCTGACGTGAATGGGGGCCGGGTGGTGAGCAGAGGCGCGGCATGCGATCCGTGGCGTACGACTACAACGGCAGGCGCACAACAAGAAAAGGGAAGGAGCGTGTCACGCAGCGGCGGCAGTGGCAGCAGTGGCAGTGGCAACAGCGGCAGCGGCAGCAGCAGCGGCAGCAGCAGCAACAACGCGTGGATGCAAAGGAAGGAGTGTCGGGCGCGCACGGAGACGGCTGGGATGGAAACGGGTGGATAGTCTGGAGACGGGCGGGAGGAGGAGACGAGTGACAGGGCTGGGGCTCAAAGAAGACCCCTGTCGCCTCCGACCCAGATCTCACGCGCAGCGTAAAGGGCGTGCGTAAGCGAGAAGCGAGCCGCCTAGGGCAGTGAGGGCGAGGGCGAGGGCTGAGGACCGGCCGGAGAAAGGCCGGCAAGCAACTTCAACTTGGCCGTGCAACGGCGGCATTGCACGCAAACCGCTTGATCGATAACACCGCCGCCAGCACGCAGACAACAGCGACCAGGCGCACACGATGATTCAACTAAAGGTGTGTCTGCCCGCGCCCGCGCCTCAAAGGGCACAGCAGCAGCAATAGCAACAGCAGCAGCAGCAGCAGCTCACATGCATCCAATCCAGTCACTCGTCAATTGCATCGACAACTCGGGCGCCGCAATCGTCGAGTGCGTCAACGTCCTGCGATCGAAGCGGCCTGCCAAAGTCGGTATGTGCAGCCCCAAGACGAAGGCAGCGGCCGGGGTGGGTCGAGGCTGACGACAACAGGCGACCGCATCGTGGTGGTGGTGAAGAAGCAGCGCAACTTTGGCCCGGAAACCGGCAACAGCGTGTCCATCAGCGCAGCAAACAAGGTCCGCAGAGGCGATGTGCGGCATGCGGTCGTTGTGCGCACCGCTAAGAAGTGGCAGCGGCCAGACGGCAGCGTGGTCAAGTTCGACGACAATGCTTGCGTCCTCATCAACAAGGCCGGCGAGCCGATTGGGTCCAGAGTCAGCGGCGTCGTCGCTGCAGAACTGAAGCAGAAGCAATGGTCCAAGATCCTGTCCCTCGCCCCAATGCACGTCTAAGCCAGACGAGCCCGACGAGCCAGACGAGCCAGCACAGCAAGATTCAAAATGTAGCCCCGTGCACAAGCTCGCATGATTGCCTGCATCTTTGCACTTCTTTCTCAGAAAGGCCAGGAAGCAATGTAACATTATCATTTCCACGTCACTGCGCCCTGCCCACGGGATATCTCAAGGCCTTGTTTTGTTTCTTTCCTCCCTACACTCGTCGCAATATTCTATATCTATCATGAGAACAAACGCCAACCGCATGCATGTCGTGTCGCAGCCCGCCTAGTTGTTGTCGGATGGGCGGGTGACGTGACCACATCCCGCGCACACGTAATACAGGGCCTGGTACACAGTCAGACATGGCCGCCCATCTTGATGGCCTACTCACCATGCCCGTCTCGGCCGTGCGCTGCTGCGACTGGAAAAAGACGGCCTCATTCTCGCCGCACTCTGTGCATTGTTTCTGCACTCGTGGTAACTAGACGCAGGTACAGTCAGCGAGCACGCTCAAGAGCAAGCAAGCAACTGTACTGGTAGTGATGTGCACGGGGCGCGCATTCAGGGCGTGTGCTTATCATGCCACACTTGGTCGTCAAAGCCGTCGTAGTCGTCATACATGTCCTCGTCGCCGCCCATGTCTTGCTGAGCGAATGCTGCCTGCGGGTCCTCGTCCTCGGCCTCGAGCACAAAGCCGGGGGCCGGTTCCTCGCCGCACTCTTCACACATGATGGGCATGCCACACATGGTGCAGCAGGGCATCTCTTCGCACAGCGCTTCTTGGGCTTCTTGGGCTGCTTGGGCTGCTTGTACATCGGACAGGGAAGGACCAACCGTGGGATCTTGGGCAACCTCCGCTGTCACACCGGCCGTGGCTCCGACCGTCGAGGCGATTTCGTGGCGCATCACGCAAGAAGAGGGTGCTTCTTCGGTGAAGTTGCAGGTGCGGCACGCAAAAAGCAGCTTGTTCTCGGACTTGTCTTCGCGGGGAAACAGGAGGTTGGAGCTGCCTCTGGTCAGTAGTTTTCACCATGTGGCAGGGCGCCAAGGCTTACCATTCCGAGCAAAAGCGGAAGAGAATGGGCTCTTTGCCGCCTTTGACACCGCTCGTTTGGGCTGCTGGGGACGACATGTTGGCGGTGGGGGTGCTAGACAGTAGACAGGAGGGCGTCCGTCGTGTGCTGGTACACTAGTTGGCGTACGAGGAGGCCGTGGTTTCTGTGCAGTCGCGCCTGTGTTGACAATCGCACGTTCTGAGAAGGAACACTGGGGGTCGAGACATTGGGCCTGGGCTGGCTACTGACTACGCAGTATTGCTATGACCACGCACGGGCCACTCC
>JALPSE010000295.1:1470-34931 GCA_030558545.1 Bipolaris gigantea | reverse complement strand
GGCGAATGGGCGTTTTTTTTTGGCGGGGGAGCAGGAGCGGTTCGCTTTTGCTTGGGACACTTGGGTTTGTGGATGGAGCGCAATCTTTTTTTTTTTCATGTATAGGCAGGTTAGCTGATACAACTTGGTCAAGTCGTCAATCGTCGTCTGGCTCATGAATGAATATGTCGTCACTCCACTCATGTTGTTGCCGTTACCATTTTAGCGTGGGATGGGTATGCCATTGGGAATCCTGCTTTTCTATACGGTTGTGATGTGTAATCCTACAAAAATTCCCCCATGTAGTATGTAGTCAAAGAAGAAGAAGAAAAAAAATCCTACACATTCTTCTCCGTCTGCGCAACAGGCTTCACGCCCTTGTGTATGGCGGCAATGCCATTGGTCAAATCCTCCCACCCCTTGCCAGGCACCAAAAACCCAGCCTCCCGAATCATCTCACTAAACTCGTGCTGGCCCGGGAATCGCGCAATGCTCTCGACCAGATACTGGTAGCTATCCCTATCGCCCGCGACCAACTGGCCGATGAGCGGGATGGCGCCAAAGCTCCAGCGCTGATAGACGGCATCGAAGACGGGGTTCTGCACCTTGCTAAACTCCAGACAGGCGAACACGCCGCCGGGCTTGAGCACTCTGTACGCCTCGCGCAGCGCGACTTGCTTGTGCGTGAAGTTGCGGATGCCAAAGGCGACCGTGTACAGGTCGACGGAGCCGGTCGGGACCATGTGCAAGTCCTCGGCGTTGGCCTCGACGAAGTCGAGGCGAGGGGAGCGCGCGTAGGCCGTTGCCAAGGAGCGTTTCTTGCCCTCGGCGAGCATGTCCGGGTTGATGTCTGCGACGGTGACGCGCGTGTGCGCGTCGTGGTTCACGTGCGAGGCGTGGTCGAGCATGCGGAAGGCAATGTCGCCTGTTCCGCCTGCTATGTCCAGGATGTTCATGCCCTGTTGGCCCCACGAGGCGGACACGAGCGGGTTCCGCCCGGGATTTAGGTTCCGCACAAAATGGTCTTTCCAGAGTCGGTGGATTCCGAGCGACATGAAGTCGTTCATCGAGTCGTACGAGGAGGCGACCGAGGAGAAGACGGATGCGACTGTTTGGGAAAAGGTCTTGTTAGTTTGAGGGTTAGGCATCGGCGGGCACGTCGAGGCTAGGGTGTACCTCGTTGCTCCTTGAGCGCCTCGGCGATTGTTTCAAAGCCAAAGTGCGTTGTTTGCGGTGCATCTTGCGGGGACTTTGGTGGTGGTGGTGGCGGCGGCGGCGGCGGCGGCGGGGATGATGGGTGTTGAGGTCGTGCTTGTCTGGTTGAGCAAGAAAAATATCGGTGTGCTTCTCCTACTGCTGGCCTCCTCCGCCCAGAGAGCAATTGACGTCCTATCTGCTGCCGTGAAGTCTGCATCGTTGGCCCAATTGGGGGATGTTGGGTGGTGGATGGTTGTAGCAAAAGAAGACGCGGGCTTGGCAATCTCGACTTTCCTTCGATGCGCTATGACACGCGCATAGCCAGGGTGGGTGACCCTCTTTGCTAGCGCCCGTCTGATGCACATCCACGCTTTAGTACGAACATGGTTGCAGGCACGCAGGAGTAGGCTAGTCTAGTTATAATGCAAATGCAATTATATGCAGCAGTGGCTTGGACCGTTCGAACACGGGCGGTTGGTTGCCGTGGAGGTTTGGCCGCGGTAACGCATTCCAAACGTCCACTTTACGCCGACGCTTGCCGCCCGCACTTCCCCAGCTTGATATACCACCTTCCCCCGCATATTCCATCATGTAGCAGAATCCAAACATGTCTTTCCGCTACACTTTGCGGAGATTACAACTCCAGAGGCTACTGAGCCCGAGAACCCGTCCTAACCATGCGCCTGGCAGGCCGACAGGTTCGCCGTGGCAGACAACATGCCGGGGTGTTGCTTCGACGCCCACGGCGGAGAGGTGAGTTTGGCAATGGATGGGAGATGCTGCAATAAAAAAGACTGACGACATGCTACAGAGTGCTATTCCCCGGTGCATTGAATAGCGATTTCACAAACACCATGGAGTTTATGCATCCGTCAAAGGCAAAGGCCATTCCCACCTACCGCGTCATGGACCAGTACGGAGAGATAATAGACAAGGAGGTCGGTGTCGAGACTTCGGATGAAGAGGCCTTGTCACTGTACAAGAACATGGTTAAGCGTCAGTGGAATGGATATCCTGCTTTTTGGGCCTGCGGCTGACAGGGCACAGTGAGCATAATGGATCTTCTCATGTTTGAAGCACAGCGGCAGGGCAGATTGTCATTCTACATGGTAACTTGAACCACCCATATACACACAACTACATACTGACAGTCCAAGGTCTCTGCCGGCGAAGAAGGGATAGCCATCGGCTCAGCCAGCGCCCTCTCCCCCTCCGACGTCATCTTCTGCCAGTACCGCGAATCGGGCGTCTACCTCCAACGCGGCTTCACCCTCTCCTCCTTCATGAACCAGCTCTTCGCAAACTCCAAAGACAATGGCCTCGGTCGCAACATGCCCGTTCACTACGGCAGCAAAGAACTCAACATCCACACCATTAGCTCCACCCTCGCAACCCAAATCCCCCACGCAGCCGGCGCCGCCTACGCACTGAAACTGCAAAACATCCAAAACCCAGACACCGAGCCCCGAGTGGCAGTCTGCTACTTTGGTGAGGGCGCCGCCAGCGAAGGCGATTTCCACCCCGCCCTCAACATCGCCGCTACCCGCCAGGTCCCCTGCATCTTCATCTGCCGCAACAACGGATACGCCATCTCCACCCCCACTTCAGACCAGTACCGGGGCGACGGCATCGCCTCCCGCGGCGCAGGCTACGGCATCGCAACCCTCCGCGTCGACGGCAACGACATCTTCGCCGTGCGCCGCGCCACCTCGCACGCACGGCGCCTCGCCCTCCAAGACGGCGGCCAGCCCGTCCTCATCGAAATGATGGCCTACCGCGTCGGCCACCACAGCACCTCGGACGACTCGTTCGCGTACCGCCAGCGCGTCGAAGTCGAGGACTGGAAGCGCCGCGATAACCCCATTACACGACTCAGAAAGTGGCTCGAGAGCCGCGGGCTGTGGGATGAGGACAAAGAAAAGGAGGCAAGAAGCGCGATGAGGAAGGAAATCCTACGCGCGTTTGAAGAGGCGGAGAAGGAGAAGAAGCCCTCGATTCGGAATGCGTTTGAAGGCGTCTGGGAGAGTCTAACCGAGGAGCAGAGGGCGCATGCCGAGGAGCTGAAGGATGTGCTCGAGAGGTATCCCAAGGAGTATGATCTCGAGGGGTTCGAAGGCGGGCTCGGAGAGTTGGAGGATATGCTGAAGAGAAAGTGATTGCTTGCATGGGATGGGATGGGTAGATGGATACAACGAGCGCCATTGTTTGTAAAGGCATGGAACAGAGCGGACTACGATGAACAAAAGACGTCATGATTCAACGGTGTATTTTCAGAGTAAACGGCGGAAATATGGCTATGGAAATGGAGTGAATTTCTACCGTATCCAAAGTGGAACAACAACAACAAAAAAAAGTACTTCATCACGTGGCGTCGACTAACCAATCCGGATCTGCATCTTCATCCTCGGGATCCTCCAACAGGAGCGACCCGGTTTCGGACGGTGACGACGAGGGCACTTGTGCTGGGCGTGACTTGGCTGGAATGCCCTCTGTACCTTCCGACTCGCCTGTTGCCTCTTCTGGCACGGCTACGCTTCCTTGTACCTGCTCTTTTTGCTGGTGTGTAGAGTCTTTCGCAAGAGACTCATCAATTACTGCTACTACAGATTCCCTTCTTGCAGGGTCGTCGACGTGCGCGGGTATCGCACGACTGCCTCCAGCTTCTAGCTGTTGCCAGCCCCGACTCTCGTCATCATTATCATCGTCGTCGTCGTCGTCGGAAGAGTAGACTTCGTCACAACTACATGGACGCGGGGGCAAAAGTGGTTGTGCGTCTAGAATGGAACTCTCGAAACTTTGGTGTCGGTTTAGGGTGGCGGGTGCTACGTCTTTGTCTTCGTCTACCATGAAGCCGCCTCCCCCGCTGTCGTCAAAGTCGGCGTCGTTGCTGTCCGGTAAGAATCCACCGCTGGCATCCTCTTCATGTCGTGGTGGATATCCACTACCTGAGGGCTCGGCAGCCGCGCCGTCGTCGGGAAAGAATCCACCCGCCATTTCCTGGGCTGCTAGCTCTCGATCTTTTTTGCTGATCTCGTCTTGTACGTCGATGGCCGGACCTTTCTCGCCATCGATTTCAATAGCGTTGACGCGCTCTGCAATGCGCAGACCAAGGAAGAAACGTCGCCACAGTCGAAGCGATTCCGCTCTGCGCGCTGTTGCCTCTGCTTCTTCTTGCTGGTACTCCATCCCCTCAATGACGCTTTGTACCGCCTCAGCGTATTCTTGTGCAACTACAACGCCCTGCACAATTGCAGTGCCATGCCGACCTTTGAAAGAGAATCCAGTGACGGCGTCTGCAAAGTCGACACCAACGATACGTGCTGCTTTGGACGCAAGCTTATGTCGGATATGCACACCGCCTGGTGGGCACATCGAGGGAACGTACAAGTCAAGGTTGCCGTAGACGTTACGTGGAACGCGACCTCGGACGACAGGAGGCGGTACATAGAGTTCAGTCTGAAACTCAGCAAAGAGGCCAGCCCCAACCTCGTCTGCTTCATCATCGCCTTCCATGTCTGGATCAATAGAGTTCCTCCGCCCTTTCTTGGGTTTTGCGCGCTTAAGCGGTTGTTCGCCAAATTTTACATCTCTCCCCATGCGATACCACTTGTCGGCGGTTCTGACCGTATGTACATTGACACGACGATATACGGGCTCCATTTTGGGGTTCATCGCAGTGCCGCAATTCACCTTTCCAACCTGATGCAGAGGGTGAATGACCTCATTGTGCTTGAGATGCCGCTCAAGTACGTAGACGGGGTGTCCTTTGAAGTCCTGAACATTGTTCGGTAGTCCCTCCAATGCTTCTTTGCGCGCCAAGGCAGCATCTTCCACTTGGTCTCTGTCAAGCGGGTACTTACGCTTCCAAAAGTCCATAGTTTGTTGCCACCACTTGGTCCCTCCAGGTGTACTATGGACACGATATTTCCGCGTCTTGGCATTATATGCCTTTGCGTACCGTCGTGTGACATCTCTCGCTGAAAAGTCGTCCTCGAATGCTATTGCATAAGACAGAATGTTGTCAGGAAAGCTAAGCGGCGGTTCCAACTTCTCTGCGCAGTTGACAGTGAATGTAGAGAATACGTCGATTGGTACCCATTTCTGATACGCAGGATTCAAAGCTTCAACCCAGTATACAGGATACGGGGTGTGATATGCCTTCTGTTTCTTAGGCGCCACACCAGTATGGTTCAGGACTGTATGTCGTTCGCCCATTATACGCTCTAGTCTGGACAACTTCTTAGGTCGCGGTCCCTGTGATGTGGATTTTGTAGGACTCGGCTCTGCTGGCTTGTTATACGGATCAACTACTATGGTGTTCTTGTGCACATTTGTCTTTGGTGGAGTTGCGCGCTCAGCGGCAGAAGCAAAAGGTAGAGGCTGCAGGGAACAGACAAGGCGAGCTTCTATGCCAATCCCACGGAGAAGGGCGCAAAACAACTGCATACCAATATCCTGAGACCCCCGCAACGTGTGTGCCGCAGTACGAAATTCATCTTTGTCCATAGGGCTATCAAAATCGTCAAAGTCTGAGAAGGGACGGATAGCAGCATCGGCCTCGGCCCATCGGGGTTTGTGCATGCCCCGGGCGGTGATGTTGAATCGCTTAGACCACATTGTCTTGAGATCATTCATCGCGGCAATAAACTGCTTGGATGCAGAAAACTGTGTGAGGTCGGGATTCGGAACGAGGCTAGCCAGTATTTTGGGTGAAACAATTTTACGCAGGGTGCTTTGAACTCTTCTGTCGTTACACCAAGCGTTTTTGTAGTGGACATGATAAAGCAGACAGAGGACGTGCATTTTGTGAATATCCAGACGGCGCCTTTTCTCAACGGACGTTATTGCCCGCCGCCGTACTTTTCTCTTCTCACTATTCTCGTCCGTCTTTTTGGCGCCAATGGCAATGGAGATGTCCCCAATGTGCGGTGCGGTATCCCGGCCCTTAGCAGCGTCGTCATCGTCGTCATCGCTATCGTCGCCATCGGCCAGCGCATCTTCCCACTCCATATCACTATCTTCCGACTCGTCTGAGTCGATGATGGTCTGTCGCACCCGTCCGCTGGTGTGTTGAGGCTCTTCAGCGACTGGCTGGATTGTATCTGTGGCTTGCGCTTGTGCGCGTAACGGCACTGGCGAGCTCCGTGTAGGGAGAGCAGGAGAACGTGAATTCGTGTTCTGTAGCGCCGTCTTTCTCTTCTTTTGCGGTGGGCCATCTTCATGAGCGCTGGTAGCCTTGGATGCTTCTTCCTCGCGCAGCATATCCTGGAACACGGCTGGCACCTCTTCCCCGGCTCGTACCTTGTTCCCTCTCCGCGCCGACCTCCTTGGCGTGAACGACTCAGCTGTCTGGCGCGATCTGGATGGAGCGCCTGCCATGCCTGTTGTCGCCTGCCAGGTTGGCGCGATCTGTGGCGTGCGTCGTTGTAGTATGCTTGGTAGGTCGATAGGACAGCTTTAGGTGTTCATGGCGAGTGTCACCATTTCAATCAGCAAGTGCTGCTATATGCGCCACTAGGTGCCGGCATTACTGTGGCGAGGAGTCGCTGTTATGTGCGGATATCTACTGGATGTGCATGACTGTAGACGACGGTGATGGCTGATGACGCAACATGCACCTAAAGCGCGCTATCACGTGTTGGGCGCTTGGCGTTTAGAGTGCTAATGATGCTGTCCTTCACCTTCATTCCTTACCCACATTTACAACACTCTCAAGTGACTTTCTCTATCTGAGAAGCAGTTAACAGGGCGCCATGAACATCATTGTCTGGCATGCATCTACAGCACTCCCTCCTTCCGAGACACAGGTGCTACTACTCCCTATATGTCTGATAGTTGTCGTTGCACAGACAGTAGCACCTGGTTGCTCTGTGTATAGTAGAATACACCTGTCACTTTCGAAAATGACTATGCAACGCCAATAGGTCATTTTTTACCGATAATTTGACACTCGTTTTCCTGTCAGTAGGTGCTACACAATATCACAGTATCACCGGGATGAGTCCCATGAATGGGGCAGGCGCACCTGTATCCTCGCTCGAGCGTGCCTTGCCTATTGCCATTCCCGATTTTTGGTGATACAATCTTCCGTAGACTCAAGATCAACCATCCACACCCTCTCCACTCTCCTCTCGAAACATCAGCGTCCACATCGCTTTCCATTACTACCGTGATACACAATTATCACAATGGAGATGCGCACGCTCTCTCATGGGGACGCCACACAGCACACACATATCCTGCGTCTTGCTTCTGGCCAAGGCAGGCGTGTATCACCTGGTATACCAAACCCCTACGCAACGACCTACCCAGTGAGAAATCCATATGCTCGGCCAGCCGAACCTACACCTGATCAGCATCAACACTCACCTACGCCTGATATCTCTAATATCGGTCTTGACGGAACACCGCCTAACCCTACATTCCGTAAAGTATCACATCAAAGCTCGTCCCATGTGTTTCCCTCAACACCAGAACTAGCCTCGGAAATGCCAGAGGCAGAAAACCAACGTGTTATGGAATCGAGATTGCATCTTGGACGACGCGAAAAAGCTCCCAGTCTACCGCCCGCACGGGAAAATTTGGAACCCATACCTCAATGCGGAATATCGTCGCAATCTCACGTACAAACCCCTAAAGAAACCGCAGCCCTAGGTCCACAGCCCAAACTACGTCAAAACAACACAAGTCATCTTCGTCCATTCACTGCGTTCTCGAATTGTTGCCTCATTACTGGTCACAACCCATCTCCAGCAACAGTGCCCAGGACGAGTAGTGGTGGTCAATATGGGCTGAACGAAGAAAGTGAGACTGCGGATTCAAATTGTAACTATCCTTTACCTGGCACTTGTTGCGTGGTCACATAGGTCAAGGTCCGTTCACTAAAAGGCTTAGATTCTACGGCCACGCACAACAACTATAGGGACGCCGAAAAAGGCCCCCCTAAATTCGAGCGCGTCGTCCTTCGAATCGATGGCCTCAAGTGCGGTTGCTGTGAAGGAAGACTCTCACGCGCTCTTGATCGCATTGCAGCTATTCGAAACTACCAAGTGAACACGGTCTTGGCTAGAGTGGAGTTTGATTTGGATGTGAACACCCTCTGTGTCGATGATGCCATTGAGCTGCTGACTACAAAAACGGGGTACAACTTTGAGGAGCATGTTGCATTCAGTGGACAGGTATTGGAGGTCATAATCACCGACCCTCGTCGCTTGGAGCACGCTGGTCAGCCCAAAGGTGTCATCCGTATCGAAGCACCTGAGCGGGCCCCCTGGCGACCTTTACGCCGATTACGTCGACGCGATAAGACGACTATTTTGACCGATGCATCGAAAGACGGGCCTGTCCAAGATAATGGCGCGAGTAATAGCCCAAAGAACCCCACCGATGGAATTCCAAGCGTTAGAATACCTCCGACGAAGATATACTACGATCCAATCAAAATAGGCGCCCGCACCGTGTTTGAGCATTATCAGCAGTACGATCCGGACATATGCTTGGCGCCTCTGACCATAGACCCCGGAATTGAGCTTGGAGCAAAGCAGACAACTCGAGCTTTGCTTTGTTTTCTTCCTACACTAGTCTTGACAATACCTGTACTTGTGTTCGCTTGGGCACCCGTTGATCACGATCAGCCGGCTTTTCTCCAAGCATCCTTGGCTCTTGCAACACTAGTTCAGTTTATCGCTTTCAGAGAGTTTGTTCCAGACGCTTTACGATCGCTCTATCACTCCCACGTTTTGGAGATGGACTTCCTGATTGCCTTCAGTACCACTACAGCATATGGTTTCAGCCTAGCGTCCTGCATTTTCCAAATTCGTGGGGAGACTTTGGAAACAGGGTCCTTCTTTGAGACATCAACCTTGTTGGTCACATTGATCTTGCTGGGTCGCGTGATCAATGAATTTGCGCGTTTCCGAGCTACTAAGTCCGTCTCTTTCCGGTCACTTCAAATCGAAGAAGCACTTTTGGTGTCACCATCTGCCAATGACATTTGGGCCAATGTGAAGACCACTCGGATTGATTCTCGCCTTTTACAGTACGGCGATGTTTTCGTTGTCCCTCCTTACACCCGGGTCGTAACAGACGGAATTGTCATTTACGGAGGCTCCAATGTCGACGAATCGATGATTACTGGGGAGTTCAAGCCCAAAGCGAAAGGCCTATCATCCGAGGTCTTTGCTGGCACGACTAACCAAGACGGTTCCCTTGTCGTTAGCCTGAGGAAGTTGCCCCATGAGAACTCTATACAAAAGATTGCAACTCTAGTTGAAGATGCTGAGCTGAGCAAACCGAAAGCTCAGGCTCTTGCGGATCGCGTAGCCGAGTACTTCGTGCCTGTAATAGCTCTAATTGGTCTGGCAGTCTTTCTCTACTGGTTATTTATGGAAAGATATTATAACAACCACACATGGAAAAGCGCGGTTCTTTCGGCAATTACTTATGCCATAGCAACTCTTGTTGTGTCATGCCCGTGTGCTATTGGCCTAGCTGTTCCCATGGTTATCCTCATTGCAAGTGGCGTGGCAGCACGGTATGGCATCATTCTCAGAGACCCGCAGAAGCTAGAAATCGTACGCAAAGTGGAATGTGTAGTATTCGACAAAACTGGAACGCTTACTTGTGGGAAATTGGACGTTGTGGGTGTTCCGCGATATTGCAACACTGACAGAGCACGCGTTAAAGGATTAATGATGGGATTGTTGAAAGACATCAAGCACCCAGTAGCGGTTGGAATCGTACATTACCTCACGCAAGACAGGGTCGCTAACAACTACTACGAACCCCTGGAGGTCAACAACATTGTCAGCCTTCCTGGCCAAGGAGTCGAAGGCACTTGCGCCAAGACTGGAGCCGTGGTCCGCGCCGGAAATGCTGACTGGCTGAAGATCAGCGTAATTGGACAAGAATCAAACACGAGGTGCTACTTTACAATTGCGGGAGACCTTCAAGCCAGTTTTGAGCTCAAGGATCGCACTCGCCCTGGAGCGGAGATGGTTATTGAAAAGCTTCATGCTCGAGGTATCCAAGTACATATAGTCAGTGGCGACACCGAGGGTGCAGTGGATGACGCTGCTAGTGCACTTCATATTCACAAAGACAACATCAAGTCGCGCTGCAGACCCGATGGGAAGTGCAAATACATCAAAGACCTTCAAGGATCGGGAAAAACTATCATGTTCATAGGCGATGGCACAAACGACTCTGCTGCACTCAAGCAGGCCGATATTGGCGTACACATCAGCGAGGGATCTGACGTCGCCAAAAGTGCTGCGGACATTATTCTAATGACCACCCGTCTACATGACATCCTGATATTGCTGGACATTTCCGATGCTGCATACCGACGCATTGTCGCCAACTTCACCTGGTCCGGCGTATACAACACCGTCGCAATCGCGCTTGCGGCTGGTGTTTTTGCCCAACTAGGTCGTCAGATCAGGATCAAGCCGCAATGGGCTGGATTGGGTGAGCTCTTTAGCGTGCTGCCGGTACTCTTGATTGCATTTCAGATGCAGTGGCGTGACTACGGGAGTACTTACCGGTTGATTGAGAACGACTATCAAAAGTTTGAAGCGCCCAAACGTGAGCGTGTTGCTAGAACTCGCCAGAGCTCTTCAATGGATAGCGCAGAGTGTTGCGAGATTTCATCGTCCAGGTTGGCGAAAATTGATGCTGTGACGAGGTAATGGTTGGCAGATTGATGACGGATCCTGGTCGATGGTCAAGAGCGAATAGTGATATGCGAAGTCTTCTTGTTTCCTAGGTGACACTTACTTCATGTTACAATGTCATAGTTGGTTGCAATGGCTAGAAGCATTTGACGTGCCCACAAGTTCGGTGGTATCCAACCATGGGAGACTTGCCGTGGCTGAGAGCTCGTTCTTGCTTGTACACAATGGAAATGTAGAATGCTAATTTCTCTACTGCCCCGACAACATCACCATTTACGAACAGTGCCAAAAGCCTCCGCATGTGTTAAAGAGGGTGGTCTGCTGACTGCGTCCTCACAGGAACGATTCCACGCAATCGCTTGCGAAGCTTGCAGGTTGAAAAACGCAAATGCGACCGTAGAATGTGGCCACCTCCCACAAAAGACTCAATGTGCAAAAGCTAACTACACTAGTCCATAATGCTCTCACTGCAAATGTTCCTTGTGTCCATGCTTCGTCTGAATGCTGCTTCTCACATGAGTGGACTCATCACACGTATGGTCGTGCAACTAGGCCTCCACAGCTGCCCAGCTCGCTTTTCGGCATTTTCCTCAGATGAAAGCGAGCTCCGAAAACGCGTGTTCTGGTCAATATACGCGATAGATCGCTTTCTCAGCCAATCCATGGGTCTTCCGTTGAGTCTTCATGATTATGACATCGATGTATGCTTTCTGCTCACGGAACATCACGTAGAAACCCAGTCGCAACACAGTAGGTTCCACCGTCTCTATATATACTCTGCCCTAACCATGCGAAGAAAGCCAGCTACGCCTACTTCATCTTTTAGCTCAGCAAGCCAGACTTTGTGGTGAGATTATTGAACTTCGCCACAAATCGGTACACTTTGTTCAGAACGATTCAACTCGAGCGACTGCAATCACTGCGAAACTCAGCCAATGGTGGAATGATGTAGAGGGATACATCGACCCAGATGAGCGCCGTGGAGGTTCTCAGTATGCTACTATGGCCTTCTTGCACCTGGGCGGTGTGGATCAGCACATTCATCCTCTTCTATGCAGCGAACGGAAAGCATATCGCCGAGGCTCTTGTTACACGGTATTACCTCTTGAATATCTACCTGAATTCACTTACTGATCAGCAAGTAAAGGCTGTCGGAGAAAAGCTTGCAAATTCTGGAGCATCTTTCTCGGCGTGGGAGCGCATGGCCGGAGGCGAGCTCTGCCGCAATACGCGACTTACGCGCTTAAATGTCTTACCAAACGACTCAAGATGCCATTTTGACTGCTCCATGTAATGACACAGGCAAAGATGGCGTCACCGGTACATTATTCAACGCTTTTCAAACATTTTCTATTCAACACGACTTGCTACATCCAGACAAGGCCTCGTGTGGAAAAGCGGAAAATAAGGAACACGCCTCCGGCCCTGAATCTAGACTTCTGGGTGGGTCAGAAGGAGCGGAGCCTACTTTTGGAATTGACAACAGTTGCTGGAATACATACATGACAACGGAGGGGACTGAAGGTATGACATTCAGCACTCCAAACGGCTTGGATCCCTTTTCTGGCTTTGACATACCGGTTCGGTTTGAGCAAGAGCAACAGTGGGACTTTACGCAGTAACAAAGAATTATTGAATGTGAACAACGAAGCGAACAACAATGTCGTGCTCGGCACATGTGCCGGGCTTTTTTTCTCCGGTACTTCCCCGCATTTGCGGGACTGGAGAACACCAGTGGCAAGCATTGCGACCAAACCTGTACAAGCACACGAAATTGGCCAGGAGTGGTGATTCTAAGTCGGTAGTCTACACTATAAGAAGACTTGGTTGAATGCGTGTCGTGGCATGAACCGCTTTGTGCTTAATTGTTAAAACTCCATCATAAAGAAAACAAAAGCTTGCAACCTCCATCATGTCTCCGAACACGACTACACGCACACACAACATTGCCACAATAGGCGCCGATGGCATAGGTCCCGAGGTTGTCAATGCCGGTGTACAAGTCTTGAAGAAACTCGCGCAATTAGACGGATCATTCGAGCTACAATTCAAAGACTACGATTGGAGCTCCGAAACCTACAAAAAGACAGGAAATTACATACCCGACGGAGGCCTAGAAGAACTCAAGAAGCACGACGCAATTCTTTTCGGTGCTGTTGGCGCTCCCGGTGCGTAGAAGTTGCAAGAGTGCAAGCACCCAACTTGCTAATCGACTGCACAGACGTCCCAGATCACATCTCTCTATGGGGCCTCCGCCTCGCCATCTGCCAAACCTTTCAGCAATACGCCAACGTCAGGCCTACCAAAATCTTCCGTGGCACTTCATCCCCACTGCGAAAAGCAGAGCACGGCGATCTCGACTGGGTCATTGTACGTGAGAACTCTGAAGGAGAATATGCAGGTCAAGGAGGTCGATCTCATAAAGGTCAACCATGGGAAATCGCTACCGAAGTCTCCATCTTTACGCGACACGGTGTGGAACGTCTGTTGCGTTTTGCGTTTGAGACTGCACGGAAACGGCCGAGGAAGCACATCACTGTTGTTACGAAGAGCAATGCACAGCGCAATGGGATGGTCATGTGGGATGAGGTTGCTGCAGATGTTGCAAAGGAATTCCCCGATGTCGAGTGCGATAAGATGCTTGTTGATGCTATGACGTGTAGGATGGTGCTGGATCCGAAGTCGCTGGATACGATTGTGGCAACGAATTTGGTGAGTGGACGTATGTTACTTAAGGAACATGTGAATTACTGACGCGTACAGCATGCAGATATCCTTTCAGACCTTGCAGCCGCTCTGGCTGGCTCGATTGGTATTGCACCGACCAGTAATCGTGAGTGTCTTCTATTCTGTTCATCCTTGCGGTGGTACTAAAGGAAAACAGTTGATCCTACGCGCCAAAACCCATCCATGTTCGAGCCAATCCATGGCTCGGCATTCGACATCACGGGCAAGGGCATCGCGAACCCGGTAGGCACGTTCTGGACTGCATCCGAGATGCTAGCATGGCTGGGCGAGGAGCAAGCGGCTCAGAAGCTTATGGAGAGTGTGGAATCAGTTACCGAGCGAGGCGTTGCGACTCGTGATCTCGGAGGCAGCTCCTCGACAAATGAGGTTACGGAAGCAGTTTGCTCTCAGCTGGAGCGCATATATGGTGTTTCCTCGAAATAACAAACGAGACCTGGACTTCATGTGGCTCGATGTGGGGCCGAGGCCCGTTACCCGATCCGAAGTATATGGTGGCTTTGGTAGTATGTATAACCCTTGTCTGTGAACGAGGAAGAAGCGGGATGCCGCGGTGAATGCTGTGCAACTGTACTCGAAATAACCTTTGTACCTACGGCCAGCAAGCATCTCTCGAATCGTATATCCCCATTGCTGATTCGCATACACTACACACCAACCCAGACACTCCCCCACTCCTCGTATCCCCCAGGCATTCAACGCCCGGTAAAGCGGCATGTCACTTAGGCGGACCCGTCGCTAGACACGGGCACAACAGGACTATACCAGTACAAGCTCTTCGTGCACGCAGATCCATCGGCAATGCCATGCCGATACCCACTTTTCTTTTCTACGTAGCTGCCGCACCACACTGCTTGTACAGTGAGCTCCCGCCAAGATGAGACGCCTGTCTGACTGACTTGTCAGCATCAAGCGCTAGCTGCAATAAAAGCCTGAAGAGCCAGGAAAGGTTAGTAGTAAGCGGCTAGCGTGTCGATTGTCGCCCAGATCTAATAGTGCATTCTAAGGCTGAGAGAAGACTAGCGTACAGTGTGAGTGAATCATGATCCCTGACTGTCTTCAATATTCGCAGGCGTCCTATCTTGGCGGGAGCCCACTGTACAACGGTAACCTGTCAGTTTCTCCGCACCCGCAACCCCCACACGCTTCTTTACTGTCCCTGGTCTCGGGACAACTGCCGCGTCAAGAGTAGCACCCCACATCGTTCTATGGCTCTATATATCCAGCCGGTCTAAGTGTATTTCTGGGTAACCCCAATGGGCTAAATGCCGTGGTTTTGGTAGAAGTCTACGTACCGCCATCTTCCCGACCTTTTCTTTCTGCCCCTTTCTTTTCCCGGCAGCTCTTTTCGTAGATAACCTGGGGAAGCAATGCCGCTAGGTATACTGCAGGACTACAGACTCGAAAAGGTGCCGGGGACGGCGCCGCTGAGCGAGCTGGGGCGGATCGATCTCGAGACTACTTCGGGCATAGATGTTTCGCTGCTCAAGCATGATGCAACAGGGACGGTCGTGCTTATCCCTCAGCCCTCGGATTCGCCGAACGATCCGTACAATTGGCCGCGATGGCAGAAGGAGATGGTGAGTCAAGTAGTGAATACGGAACATGTTGTAGGGGAGTTGATGAGGAGTAGTTTACGCTTGTCATTGCGTATGGATGTGGGTGTGTAGGAGGTAAGAGATTGACTATTGACTTCGATTCTACGAGGCTGACTGGGGATTTTAGCTGTCGGCCCGCTATTATCATCCGCTTTTGTACCTTTGGCTAAGCAGTTCAATGTCCCGTTGCAGCGATTTACACTTGGTAATACCATATCTACCTAGCGCAAAGGTATTGCTCTAACCAGTGCTCAACTAGGTGTAAACGGATCCTGTATCGTATCCATTGCCGCCGGTAGTCTTCTCTGCAATACACTAGCCGTCAAGATAGGAAAGAGACCGATTTTTCTCGTTACTACATTAGGATTGGCGGCGTCAAGTTTCTGGGTCGCGGGGTCTTCGAGCTTTGGCTCGCTCACCGCGGCGAGAGCTATTCAGGGGTTTTGCATGGGTAAGATAGGTTGACGCTTCTCTTGCTATATCGCGTTCTTACAATAGCAGCTCCTTTCGAAGCGCTTATCCCGTCTTCAGTCGGCGACCTGTGGCATGTACACGAGCGCGGATTTAGAATGGCTATTTTCAATCTTGGACTTTTGGGTGGAATCGTAAGTCGCCCGCAAGAAAAACTCGAAAAAGACACACATGCTGACGCTTTATTCAGAACTTGGCGAGTCCCATAGGTATGAACAGATTTTCGAACAAGTCACTACGACACTAACCAAAACAGCCGGATCCATCATCCAATACGGTTCCTACCGCATCGCCATGTACGCAATGGGCGGCGCCTTCATTGTCATGTTCCTTCTAGTCTTCTTCTTCATGCCTGAAACAGCATACCACCGCGACAATACCATGAACATCGATGCCAGCGTCCAAACACTCGATATCTCCGAAAAGCACAAAGAGCAACCCGCCGAATGCATCGAAGACAGCGCACGCCAGTCATCTCCATCGTCGGAACCCCGCGACTCGTACAAGAAGGCGCTTCAGCTCTGGTCTGGCTACAAGGACGATGTATCCCTCTGGCGCACGCTGATCCGCCCTTTTGTCATGATTGCCAGCCCCGTAGTCATGTGGGCGACGCTGCTCTTTACAATCTGCATATCCTGGCTCGTCCTGATATCCATAACGATATCCCAGATTTTCTCAGCACCTCCATACAACTTCTCCGTCAGTGCAGTCGGCGCTACAAACATGTCTTCCTTCGTAGCCTCGGTCTTAGCCACCTTGATCGCGGGCCCCATCATCGACGGCATAGCAAAACTCATGTCTAAGCACAACAATGGTATTTTCGGTACGTATCTCTCCAATCCCAGAGAAACGGTTAGCGGTACTCGTGGCTAATTCGCTGGTCAAGAACCCGAGTTCAGACTCCCAGTCATGGTAACCTACGCCGCCTTCACCGCCGTCGGCTTCTTCGCCTGGGGCGAAGCGCTCTACAAAGCCGACCCATGGCCCATCCCCGTCATCGTCTGCATGGGCCTCATCAACCTCGGCGTGCAACTCGGTACCACGGCCGTAGCAACCTACGTTTCGGACTGCCACCGCGAGGAGTCCGCCGAGGCCTTTGCCATTATGAATTTCGTCAAGAACCTTTTTGCGTTTGGCCTGACTTTCTACGTCAACGATTGGATTGCTACGCAGGGGGTGAGGGAAACGTTTTATGTGATTGGGGGCACAACGGCGGCAGTGACGCTGTTTACGATTCCCATGTATGTTTTTGGCAAGAGGGCGAGGAGTTGGGTTAAGAGGGTGGGTGTGCTGGATAGTGTGCTGAAAGCGAGGAAGTGATGGGAGCTGGCGGGTAGAGAAGATTGCAATGCGCTCTCTATCGGGGACAGCGCTGAATAACGATTCATGACAGTAGCGTATGGATGAATGATTGATGGCATGCCACGCATAGTTTGTACCGTACAACAGCCTTCTCTACACTGGTGTTTGCATGGCGCAGTTTTCGAGCTACATGTACAGGACCAGATTGAGCACTGGCGGAGTCATCACGAGCCATGTCTCCCCTTCCAAACAGAGATAGGGAGAGCCGGATGCTCAGGAGCAACCGGCCCTTTGTTCAGCTCGTCAAGACGCAGATTGATAGCCGCAGCAATATCCAGATTATTCTTCTCCAAAAACAAAAAGTGCGCGTTTCCCTTGATACCGATATCAGCCAGCTTGATCCACTGATAGTTCCCAAGGCCCATCTGCTCAAAGTACGCCACGAAGCAGTGGTCGTACGTGATGTGCTGGCTCGCCTCGCCCGTAATCATGATATACGGCACCTTGGCCACCCGAGTAAGTTTGTGGATAGTGCCGGTCTGAAGAATGCAAGAGCGCTCGCCGGGGGTGTCTGGCCCGGCCTCCACGGTGATGATAGCCGAGCAGTTCGTGACGGGCGGATCGTATTGCAGCGGTGTGTTTGTGAGACCGCAAGGTCGAGCGGCGGTACGGCCGCCGCCGACGCCGGTGGAGCCTCCGACAAAGGAAGTAAAGGGAATGTTGCCGGGCTCGATGTTGATGTTTGCACGGAGGAGATTGGGGCATGCGTCTGACCAGATGGCCGTATAAGTGCAGCCGGCTGAGTGGCAGATGGTGTAGGACTGGCCGATCATGCTGAGGAGCTGGCATCCAGATGTGCGCATGGTGTTTTCCACGTTCACGCTGGATGAGGAGAGGGGGACGTTGGCGGCGGTGAAGGCGTCGAAGACTGCGTCTCCACGAGATCCGTTGCCGGGCCATTGCGTGTGTAGGCTTGCCTGTGGGTATTGATCAAAGTTGCCGACGGCGGTGAAGCCTTGCTCGTTGATGACGTCTGTGGATGCAAGGCGTAGAGGGTATTTTGAGAGAAGTTGTTGGCCGCTTCGGCCGTTCGCAGCAATGTCAACAATATAGACTTGGTAGCCCTGGTCCAGGTAGTAGGAGGCCCATCCTTTACGATTGTCGGGCGTATTCAGCCATTCGGCACCTGTGTTGATACCTGCGGAGATGAAAACCATCGGGTAAGGCTTGTTGACCTTTGTGGCGGGCGTCAGTTTCTCGACGTAGAGTTGGTCGCTCCACATCTGCTGGCCCGGGATGCCAGAGTCGACATAGCCGCCACCGATGTAAAAAAAGTCTCTCTGGTACGCAGATTCCTGGCTGTTACATCTTGGGCTGATGGCGTTCACACCGGCACAGTCGCCTGCTGGTGGACCAGGCTTCGGGATTGTGGTGTTCGTGCCATCTTGTGCTGAAGTCGGTAAGGGCAGTGCTCCCAATAGCAGACTTGAGAGAATGGTACGTGAGTACATGGCCAAGTGAAGATGAAGACTGCTGCAACGAATGGATCAATAGAAGTAGCAACGGGGCGAGGCCGGCTACCGATAGAATGGCTAGAGAAAGGCGGGTGGGAAAAGCCTGGATTCAGAGTTTTCCATTTCCGCATACTATGCGCATCCTTCTATACCTACATGATTCTGGAAGGAGTTTGCGGGGCTAGTTCGGCAACCTGCATCCGCTTCCATCTCGAAGGATGCGCGCCCATCCCAACGTGCTGCACCATTGGCCCTTGCCACACGGATGAGGTGTAAATATGGCCCAAAATTAGCTATGTGACTCTTCGGTAGAAACGCCCTGCATTCGCGTCTGTAGGGCTCCTCAAAGAAGCGGACATGGGTTACCAGAAACAGCATATCGAAGCTACTCTAGGATGCCAGGAGTCGGGTGTACACAGTAGGAGTGAGGAATGCTTTAAAACATGATTGACATAGTGTGTATAGGTGTATTCTATTGATACCGAGTGGGACATCATATGCGAGAATTCGGAGCATCCCATGTGCTGTTCAAGAAACAAACATACTTAGCTACAGCGGGTCCTATTCCACACGAACATCGGCTAGGGGATAAGGCTCAAAGTGACAGAACAGCTCCGGCGCACAGGCCACCAAAATCGTTTTATCTTGTCTACTTCTCAAGAGCGATAAAATACTAGCTCACCTCCTATTAGGAGTTCAACCAACCAAAATCCTACAGCTTCCCTAATTTGTGGGTCTAGTCTTTGCTAAAGGTCTCAACTCGATCTCAGAAACTGGCACACTTCAGACTGCTCTACGTGCCCCTTTTTAGAGCAACAAAAAATATTTCAACGTACAGTCTTAATTGACATCAAGACTGGTTTAGATTAGTAGCTGATCCAATGCTAGCATTGATGTAACTGCAACTACACTTGATTTGCGGGTTGGCAGATGTTCGGCGAAGCTTGGTATGTATTTCGGACAAAGGCTCTCATAGAGACTAGGAAATCTAGGTAATTAATTTGATATACCTCTCCAAGCTTAATCCCAAGTTCACAACAAACTGCCATTGACTGTTACCACGGAAGAAACGAGACCATATGTTCAAAACTGCAAGACCCAGCTGTGCTGGATCGATAGGAGTTCGTAGAAGGCCATTACTGTTCTCAGTCTCCTCAAAGTCAATCACCGTATACGCCTCATTAGTGATACAGCGCACCCAATGCAGGATACGGTACTCTGATCGAGACAACATATCTTCACGAAAGGGCCTGGGAATTGATAAGAGCCATTTTCCCAGGAAGATGGCGCATTCAAAGCTCGATACGGCATGCTGAACACTCCAGAAGAAAGCTTGGCTTCTAGCAACTCGATCAATTCCAAGTCGCACCGGGATGCTGAGTGCATGAGTGGAATACAATAGCGCTGACAGGAGCATGTCGTTACGCTCTATATCTGGAACGCGCATGAGGCCGGCTGCGATAACGTCTGCATCGCGGGATTCCAGATGCCGATGCGGTCCAATGTTCAACGAGAGGCGTACGTAAGCCACAACAAGAAGTGCGCTTGACGTAAATGGGATAGGTCTTGACATGTCAGCATATAGACAGCAGCATTTGCACAATCTTCTGCTCACCCGCTTTCATTGTTTGGATCGAGCATGGATTCCGGAGTTTGTTGCCAAAGTGAAGTCCATCCACGAAGAGCGCGTCCAATTACATGCATCTCAGCCACCGAGATGGTTGCAGGGGAAGTCGCAGGGAACGAAAGCTCGCGCACCACGTGGATCCGTTGTAGTAGTGCATGTAAAAGGATGTAGTTACCAATAGGACTGGGAATGGGATGTACTTGCTCTTGGAAACTGTTAGCGTCACACTAAAAGCTAGAATCATTGGCTGTAAGCAGCGGCTCACCTTCATTTGTTGAGCTTTGAAGGAGTATGGACAGGGCTTGCTGGAACTGCATTTGCTCTTCCTTGCTATCACGTTGTAGTGCCACCCATTGTGCAGCGCTGGGAGCCTGCCACTCCTGTGTGCCGCAGGGAAGCCGTAAATGTAGCTCACTACTCCAGAGCAATGGATTGATGTTGTACGCAATGCTATGTACGTTGATATAGCAAAATGCTACAAGCTTCGTACGTCTGGCGGACTCATTCTGTACCCAATTGTCCCACATGGCCGATCTGGAGGGAGTGCCACCTAGCATTGTTTCGCGTTCGTGAAGGCCAATGTCCCGAAGTGTCTGAACCAGCACTCCTCTTAATGCAAAAGCTTGCTGCAGCAGTCCTGTCCTTTCCCAGGTGGCAAATCCCACTAAAATGAATAATGTTTTTGCCATATCAAGGGGTGACCATGGACCTGTCCGTCTATTTGTAGGCGGAACGTCTAACAAAGTCTCGTTGTTAGAAGTGATCAAAGCCATCGTCTGCGGACTAAAGTGCGCTTTTTCCAAACGTAGACGCTCAAAGACAATGGCTTTGCTGGTTTGGAACAAAGATTCAGAACTCTTTCGCTCAAAGCAATACTGTGCTCCGGCGGAGCACATGGCTAGGGTCAGTTCCAGGGGTGATGTCAATGGGCTGTAAGTTGGCTCGTGTATGAAGGGAAAATGTGAGTGGAAGCCGCCGAAAAAGGCGGTAATGTAGCGAGTAAGAGTATGTCGAGATGGGATTTCGAAATTTGATATCGGGGGAGGAAAGGCCCCAAGCAGTAATACCAGAAAGTTGCGATGATCATCAGTGACAGTGTAAGTTCCGCTCCTGGTCTTTTCATTGCCGGAGTCTCGAATGATTGGTTAACACGGCCGTGGTTTAGTGCTGCAAGAGAAGACTTACTGTCTTCTGTATGTGATCTTAGGTGTACCTGATCGTCAGCTGGCGCCGATGGCAGCCACGTGCTAAAAGGCGTACCGATATCCTCAGGACAAGGCGATTGGGATGTTTGGGGCTCGCGAGCAGCCCTCGGTGGTTCGGGCTGGTGCTCGCTGATTCGCATCCAGTCATAATCATACTCAGGCGTCCACTGTGCCGACAAGCCAACACCATCAATGAAATTGACAAAGTCGCGAAAGTCATCGAGCCCTTCATCACGATACGGGGGTGGTGGAGGCAGGTCTAAAATGTTACTCAGCATGCTAATCGAGCACCGAGCCATACTGACGTCGGACAAGAGTAGGTAGGACTTACCCTGGGGGATCAACTGGGACGGGGCATTCTGATAGACGCGGGTAGAGGCATGTAAGTCCACATGATTTGGGTGGGGCTGGACGACAAGACGAGCGTCGGCAGGCGCTGTAGCAGGAACAGTCGACGCGTTAGACGCGATCGTGTGCACATGGGATGGTTCTTGATGCTGAGGCGCGGCTACATGAATTGCTGTTGTCTTCTCAGTCGAGCATGTCGACGCGGCAGCATCGGGGCTATTGGCATGGTGCGTAATGCGCCAATGCCTGGTAAGCAGGTCCCGTCGCGTGAAGGCTGCGCCGCATCGACAGGCATATGGCTTCTCTCTGGTATCTAGGTCGTTACATCAGCTACTGTAGGTTTGCTTAACAAAGCAGCGCTCAATTGGAGGCACCGACGCGTTCGGAGATGGCGGGTCAGGTGTTCTGCTCGCTTGAAGCTTCTCGAGCAATGGCTACAAGTGTGGGTGAGTTTATGCATGTGGCGGCAAGTGTTGGAGAGAAATTGGAGCGACGTGGGTCTTATGCTAAGTTCCGCCCGAGATGTCCCTTTCTTTAGCGTCTTGGCCAATGCTGGCGTGCGGGGTACCTCCTCAGCGTCTACTCCAAGCCCCCGGGCCGCCGAGATAACGATTTGTGTCGATCAACTCGAGCGGCAGATGTATAGTACGAAGCACCACACTACACAGTAGTCTTGACGGTAGGCACATTCTCTCTGCACTAACATGTCATCGCTTGTGAGATCGCTCCCTGGTGTCGCCGTTGTCACGGGCGCGGGAGGGACTGGTACGTTGGCGGCCGTTGTGTGAAGCACGTGACATGGACATTGCATACTCATCTCATGCCATCAATATAGGTATCGGCGCCGCTGTCGCTCAGGGATTTGTACGCTCTGGCTGCTCTCGAATCGCAATTACCGACATCAACCCAGACACCCTGCGATATACAAAGGATGCCATACTTCGCATCAACCCCTCTGCGAGCGTCCTCGACGAAGCAGGCGACATCGCCGACGAGAAGTTTGTAGATGCATTCATGGACAAAGTGGCTGCTCACTTCACAAGGCTGGACTACGCTGTCAACTGTGCTGGGATTCTAGGGGGCGACACTGTCAAAGCAGTCGACATGCCCACTGACTTCTTCGACCGCTTGACTGCCATCAACTACAGGGGCACCTGGCTCAGCTGCCGTGCTCAGTTGAGGAACATGCTCAAGCAAGAGCCTCTCGCAGAACATCCCAAGCAGAGAGGCGCCATTGTCAACATCGCGAGTCAACTCGGTGTGGTCGCTAGGCCGGGTGCTGGTCAGTTCTCCCAAAGTAGGGCCGACTCTAGAGATAATACATTGCTAATGGAAATGCGTAGCCGCGTATTGCGCTTCAAAATCTGCCGTTATCAATATGACCCGTGCTAATGCCATCGACTACTCTGATAACGGCATACGCGTCAACTGTGTCTGTCCAGGCGTTATTGAAACACCCATGACCACCACTTCGCCAGCCATGGTCGAGGCACTGAAGCCAGCCATTGACATTGCGCCCATGAAACGGATGGGTCAGCCTGGAGAAGTCGCTGATGCAGTTCTTTTCTTGTGTTCTTCACAGTCGTCGTTCATCCAGGGCCATGCGCTCGTTGTCGATGGTGGTTACACAATCAATTAGTCTAGCTACGTACGACACCAAGGTCGAAATGAGTTTCAAAAAGAAGAGAACATTTTGGCCTCCCAGTGAAACATCAAGGATATCGATCGCCCAAATGATCCGTCATCTATCATGGTGCTTCAAAGCTTTGTTGCTAGCTTCGATTCCTGCTCCATTCTGTTACCGATTTTCTTCCAGTCATTTGCTGACTCCCAAGCGAAAGCGGCATCCAGCACCTTTTGCTCCTGCCACAAGCCGCCTACCAGTTGCATGCCAACTGGCAGTATGACCTGTGCATCTACATTCGAAGGTGCAAACCCCACAGGAAGTGATATGGCTGGGTGACCAGTCACATCAAAAATCGCTGTGTTAATCGTTATACCCATGCTTGGTTTGAGCGCGTCCATGGGCCGATCCCCACGCTTCCAGTCCGCATTCGGTGGTGCCACGAAAGGTGTTGTGGGCATGACAACAACGTCGTACTTGTGGAAAAGTTTTTCGTACGAGTCACGTAGTTTTTGTGCAATGTTCATCGTTTTCGCGTAGAGACCGGGATAGCTGTGCATAAGTGAGAGGCCGTTGATAATCGTATTCTTAGTGGAAGGAAAGAGTTTTTGGAAGGATTCGTCCGTCCATGGTTGACGCGCTGCTTCGTAGGCTGTTGAGAATAGACCTCTTCGCCCGTGTGCGTAGCCTAGCATACCAAGAGTACCGGCAATGCGTTGTTGAATAGTCCAGATAGCTGGCCCCTCGAGATGAAGAGGCAACGACACCTCTTCAACAGTGGCACCCAGACGCTTGAAAGACTCAACCGCGTTCCGAACAGTGTTACGCACTTCCTGATCGACTATCCTGTGCTCGAATCCTTCGTTGAGAACGCCAATCTTGAATCCAGCGACAGAGTTTTGAAGTCGTTGTGCGTAGTGTGTTGACCCATGTGTTGGTGCACCCAAAGTACGGTCGTCATAGTCATCTCTTCCGCTGATGGCCTCTAAGCATAGGGCTACATCCTTGACAGTTCTTGCAATAGGCCCAGCGTGATCACTGACTGGGTCGCCACTCGACACGCCTGTGTATGGGACTAGCCCGTGAGTGGGTTTTAGTCCTACACCTGTCACGATACATTAGCCGATTATCCTAGCAGGGGGCGTTGTATAACAAGGGTAATATACTCACAGCCACAGAATGATGATGGCACACGGATACTGCCTCCTTGGTCAGCACCAATTGCAATGTCGACAAGTCCGCCACCGACTACAGCGCAGCCCCCTGACGTGCTTCCGCCAGCGGAGAAGCCCTCTGCGTATGGATTGTCTACATGTCCTTGTGCCGAGGTAAATGAGGAAGTTGAGTTGCAGAAGTTCTCGCATATTGTTGTTCCCACAATGTCAGCACCAGCGTCTAATGTTCGTCGGACTACTGTGGCATCAGAGTCGGAAGTCCATGGCGGGATAGCGTCTGTTCCAAAGAATTGTGGAACACCAGCAACTGCGATATTGTCTTTGATACAGACCGTCTTGCCCCGAAGTAGAGTCGCTTCCGGATTGCCGCGGATAAGGAATTTGTGAGCCCAGGCGTTGCCATAGTCTTGCTCATCTTTTGATGGCCGATGTAGTTGTTCTCGTGGGTACTTGTTAAAGTCTGCACGTGCTGTGTAGTCTGGCAAGTCTAGTACATGTTGCGCCACATCATGCACGGCAGCCAAGAGTTGTTGGTAATCGCGTGACTCGTTAGGTAATATTCCATTGGTGACGCCGATGCTGCTCAGTACCGACTCTGCCTCGCCCTCAGCCACGAGGTTTTCACTGCCCACGTGTCAGCACACTATCAATCTCACGATTAGATGGTCGGAATGAAACAAACCTGATTGGGGAGTCAAAGAAGACGGACATGTCGCATAGATGACGTATGCCTGTACAAAGGAAAACTGTTCAAAAATTTGAATTTGCAGTTGAAAAGCCGTTGAGCTGCTCGATGTATAAATCATCCAACAGTCTACTGTAAGCAGGAATGTTTTACGTATAATGCAGCCAATAGCGTTGAATTTGAACATGTGGAGGGCCGATGGTTTTTCAAAGAATGCTGATGTGATAGTCTCTCCAACCGACCCCAACTGGTGCACGCACGCTAAAGTGGGTACCGACACTAGTCCATCTAGTATGAGCTTGTAGCACTCTGGTGGTCCAATATCTCAGGTAGATGACTAACTTACCGCTCATCAAACTACGTGAGTTAATTTCCGACACTCTGGATACATGTCCTTTTTCCTGTCTGCCCCAAGCTTCTTTAGACTACATCTGCTGCGCGCCCTTGACCAAAAGCGACTCTTCCATTCGTTTAAAGAGTCGTGATCGGCTTAGGGCATGACCAAATCTAGCTCGAGTATCTATGTAGCTCAAATACAAGGTAAGGTTTTGCTATTGGGTTGCCCATGATCATGGCGTGATGTCCAGGGCGTCAGCAACCACGGGTAGTTTGAAGTTGAGGGGTCAGCGGAATTCCACCGCGGCACTTATCAGATGCACGTCTTCTACAGAAGAGAAACTGGCAGGCACCTAGAGAAGGCGGTAGCGCATTTGATACTCGCAACAACCCTCCACTCTCAATATGGCCATTCGACCGACTAGATTCTGGGGTGCATGTGTGTTGCCAGCGACCTGCGCATCGTCGACTGATATTCGCTCAGTCAAAAGAACCAATCAATCTTTTCCAGCCGTATATAATTCTACTTATACACTCCAAGGGCCCGCAGTTTGTTATGTGGTATTTCCGACTGGCTCGTGTACTACAGGTAAGTATGGTGCGATTTGCTCATAGCGCCCGAAGACCCAATAGCAGGAGTTAGTAACCATCTGCAGGCACATTACGTATGACATCATCCCCTCTTCAGTGAGTTGCAATATACCGACAAGGCTGACTTCCTTCTTCACACTGGTTCCAGAAGCTATGCTCTTCGTATCGGATGATGTCACCGAATCTGGGCGATGCTCTCGAACATACCCTTGTACGTTGATCGGCTTCGCACATGCACGAGAGATCATGTGGCGCCATCTTGGCATCTTACAACACGTCTCGTACCAAGAAACCTTTGGAGTTGTGTACACCGCCGCCATTTGGGCCGAATGCATTATCGGACATAACTGGAGGTTGGAGGTTGGGGGTTGGAGGTTGGGGGTTGGGGGTTGGGGGTACTGCGATAAGATAAGCGAGGATACACATGGTGGTACGCAGGGACAACCGCTGTAACAGGGCTCCGATTCCCGTGACCAAGCCGACTAGTCGCTATCGGCTGCCGTGCCCCTCCATCTGCTCGTTACCCCGCAATAGTCCCTTGGACTCAGTGTCAAGGTAATAAGCAGATAAGCTTCCGAAATAGCTGGTCAACCTGTTAATTCGCATTGGATCTCAGTCGATATCACTTCCTGCGGAACCGATCAGCTATCTTACTCGAGAGTATACCGCCACCTTCCACGCCATCCAGCAACAATGGGCAAGAAGCGTGTACTCATCTCGTACGGTATAGATGTCGATGCTGTCTGTGGTTGGCTGGGGTCCTATGGCGGACAGGACAGTACCAGCGATATTAGTCGTGGGCTCTTTGCGGGAACCGTTGGCACCCAGCGTCTACTGAAGTTGTTCAAGAAGTACGACATCAAGACTACATGGTTCATTCCGGGACACAGTCTAGAGACTTTCCCTGAGGATATGGCGGCTGTACGCGATGCTGGCCACGAAATTGGTCTTCATGGATACAGCCATGAGAACCCTGTTGACATGAGCTTTGAGCAGCAAAGAGATGTCCTTGACAAGACATATCGCATGCTGACTGAGTTTGCCGGAAAGCCTCCTCGAGGCAGCGTAGCCCCATGGTATGATTCTTTTGACGCGATACGCCTGTGTACCATGCTAATGATTGTCAAAGGTGGGAGACAAGCCGTGAAGGTGCCGAGCTGCTGCTCTCATATGGCATTGAGTATGACCATAGCATGAGCCACCATGATTGCCAGCCCTACTATCTAAGAACTGGCGACTCATGGACCAAGATTGACTACAAGAAAAAAGCCCAGGATTGGATGAAGCCATTGGTTGCAGGTCAAGACACCGGCCTCGTAGAGATTCCTGCCAATTGGTACCTTGATGTAAGAGCTATATGGCCTGTTTTTTCCTCACATTGATTAACATGCAACGTCCAGGATTTGCCACCACACATGTTCATCAAGGGCTCGCCAAACAGCCACGGCTTTGTCAATGCACGTGATACTGAAGATCTCTGGAAGGACCATTTTGACTACTTCTACCGCGAGTATGACGAGTTCATCTTTGTAAGTCTTCGCCAGAGTATATACCGCTATCCCACAGTCGTAGCTAACAGGGTGCAAACAGCCTTTGACAATTCACCCGGATGTATCTGGGCGGCCACACCTGCTTCTCATGCACGAAAGATTGATTGAGCATTTCAAGAAGCATGAAGGCGTCGAGTTTGTAACCATGGAGCAGATGGTGGACGAGTTCAAGAAGAAGAATGCGCCAGCGGAAGGTGCCCTACTTCCAGCCCCGGTAGGAGCTAAACTCAGGGAATAGGCAAAGGACATGGCTGAGCTGAGAGTCGTCTTGATATCATATCGAATTTGGTCGCATCGTTAGTCTGGCTTAATCATCATGATTCGATGCAGAATAATCACTCAGGTATCTTGACTCAACGCCCCTATATCGTTATTTGCTCGTTAAATAATATGCTGCCTATAATAGCGAGTCACCAACCATGTCCAATAGAGCGATTTCTATACGTGGTAGTCATTCTCCGGCTGTGCAACAACAAAAACTACGTGTCAATTTAGCAATCTTACACAATGTACTATTCTACACGTCAATCCGTCTCCAACAAACTAGTTCGCCAGGACATTCCTTGTATCTATGGAAGTTGGTGTAAATGGGTAAGTCGTGTGCTGTAAGTAGGAGTAAGGCAAAATTCTCTTACTCCGTCGCAAGGACTAGCGGGCCAAAAAAAACTCTATTTGAATTCAGGGTTGGCAGGGTTGTGACACGTCAACGTCTTTGGAGTAACTGGTTCCGTGCCGTCCCCGCTGCAGCAATCCCATCTGGGCGGGGCCAGCTCCAAACTCCCCCGGGCCGTACGTCTCCGCGGCCCACATTCTACCCCCGGATTCTGCGATAGCGCGAGCGCGGGTGTTGCTCGTGGTGTGAAGTAGACGCAGACACACACTGGACGGGAGACGCGCTGAGGGAAGGGGGGATTGCTTGATGTGATTGGGTGGGCTGGGTGGAGACTTGGGTGTTGATATGTTAGATTGGGGTCAAGCAGTAGAACATTATGAACAACTATCTACTTGGTAAAACATCTTCCCAAGGCTATGGAGATGTGAGGAGAGGGCATTGCGGGAAAAGAGAGGCAAAGAGCGTGAAGTTGCAGGTTTCTCCAGGGTGGTGGCTTCAAATATCGCTAACCAGAAACACATGTACGCCATCACAAGAAAAAATTCCGCCCAACTCACAATCCCCCTGGAGAAACCACTCTGGTTCGTATCGTTGGGCACATTACTCAAGTACCTGCAGAAAATCAAATCCCAAAATGCCATCCAAGCCACTAGCCCTGAAGAACTCGCCTAACACGGCCTACCTGCTCTTGGTCCCCTATCTCAACCCATGCTTAGTCCCTCGGTGTTCCTGCGGTGAGTTTGCGCCCCATCTAGGGTGCATCCGGGTGCCTGTGCGATCTATCAACAGCCAGCATACGGGGAGGGGGGTCCGCACCGCCCGCCCGCGGACCCAGCAGGCAAAGCGGCTAGATAAATCGAGTATCACCTTTTTTCAATTTTTTGAAGGGGGTGTTGATTACCTCTCTTTCTTCCTCTTTCTCTGTATAGCAGAGGGCGTATTGTATACGGCCCCTTTCTAGGCACTTCCTTGCCTACTCGACGTAGCACCGTGTCAAGCGCCCGTTTCGCAGTCGTTTGCGCGAACCATGGCTGAGAAGTACGAGGATGCTATTGCGCCGGCGCCGAGCCATAGCTCGGGAAGCATTGCTGAGACCAAATCCGACGTTGAGAGTGACAACGAGGTGTTTAAGAAGGGGGAGGGGTTTGAGGATTTTCGCACCGTGGGATGGATTCAGACGACTATGATTCTGCTGAAGAGTAAGTACGGCTTGGATCTTTTTTCCTTTCCCATTATTGTGGTTGTGGTCGTGAATGTCAACGTCTTGCGCAATCGCTGACTATGCAACTTTAGTCATCTTCGCAACCGGTGTGCTTACTATTCCCTCGGCCATGTATGTCCTCGGTGCTTTGCCTGGTGCTATCAATGTCATCGGCTGGCAAGCTGTCAATACGTGGGCTGCGTTGGTACTTGGACAGTTTCGCATGAGGCACCCGGGATGCCATTCCATTGCTGATATGGGCATGCTTGTTGGCGGGCCTGTCGTCAAGGAAATCACCGGTATCCTTTTCCTGGTTGCCTTCGTTATCGTGGCTGCATCGGGCATCGTTGGTGTGTCGACTGCACTCAACGCCCTCTCCAACCACTCGTTGTGCACAAACTACTTTTCCCTGATTGCAACGCTTATGGTAGGCCTTTGTGCGAGTGTGAGGAAGTTTGAGAAGATTGCTTGGATCACCTGGGCTGGCTTTATCTCCGTCTTCATTGCAGTCTTCATCGTCGTGTAAGTTTCTCTCCGTCTTTTATCCTCTCAGATCGGCGCATGCCAGCAGATGACCCTTTTTTTCTCTCTTCCTTTTTTCTTGATACTCGGCTTACACAAACATCAGCGTTGGAGTAACGACCCGCGATCGCCCTGCTGCAGCACCTCAAACCGGCCCTTATGATTTCGGATACCATGTAATCGGCCACCCAACATTTGCAGCTGGCATCACAGCCGCAAGTACGATTTTCTGCTCGTCAGCAGCCACGTCTGCTTTCCTCCCCGTCATGTCGGAAATGCGCAATCCCCGTCACTTTGGCAGGTCCGTAATGACCTGTATGACCTTTGTCGGTGCCGCCTACCTGTCTTTCAGTCTGGTTGTATACAAATGGTGTGGTAAATGGGTTGCCTCGCCATCCCTGGGCAGCGCTGGACCCACCATCAAAAAGGTGGCATACGGAATCGGTATCATTGGACTACTCGTCAGTGGTGCCCTCTATGTCCACATTGGTGCCAAGTACATTTTCGTCAGGATACTGCGCAAGTCCAGACATCTGCAGTCCAATACGTTTGTCCATTGGGGCACATGGTTTGGATGCGTAGGCGGTATGACCATTGTCAGCTTTCTGATCGCCTCGGGAGTGCCAATCTTCAACTACCTACTCAGCCTGGCTGGAAGTCTTGCATTTGCCCCCCTGGGGATTGGATATCCGGGTTGGTTGTGGATCTACGACCACCGCGACCACTGGAGAGGATCATTTCCGCAAAAGATGATGTACTTGTTGCATGTTGCGCTTATCGGTCTTTCTGCATTCCTGACTGTGGGAGGCACATATGGCGTGATTGTTCAGATCAAGGAGGCGTACAGAGATGGCTCGATTGACTCTGCGTTTTCCTGCGCAGATAACAGCAATTCGTCCTAGTTACGTTTAGATGCTTTAATGGTTACGTCTACAGCGACGCTTATTTAATGTCCTCGCTCTGGGAGCTTTGTTCCGTCAATTCGATTCTCGATTGATATGACTTGTTGTGTAGAATAGTGGATGTACGTGACTCGGGCAAAACGAGCTTCCTATCGAGTGCCTAACCGATTTTATAGAGAACCAATAAATGAATTCGATGGATCTGAAAGGGGTGTTGGCCTTATCAAATTTTCATTGCACTGGTGACTTACTATGGAGGCTTGGACTCTTAGTCTCCATGTAGTGTATATTTCCAAGGATACATTGCTGCATGACGGTCCGCCAACTTGATTCATGTACTCGCATAGGCAACATGGCTCCACCGTGGGCTAAACAGCCTACCAATACTGGAGGATCACACACGCATCATTTTGAGTCCATGGACCACGCACAATTCCCATAGCCAGAACCTCTCCATAGCATACACACGTACGCGTTTGCATCCCCTCCCCATGTGACGGAGAAGGATTTTTTGTCTCGCAGATGGTGGTACGGAATAGCTTTTGGTTCGACTCTCATTTCATAACCATGACAGCCCATCACATGACGTTTTGTTCGGCAACATAAATACACGGTAGTGCAGACGCTGTGTTACACAAAGCCGCGGTTGAATATTCCCAGATGGCGTGAGAAGAAGATTTTGCGTAATATCATGCCAGATGGGTCGGGTAAAGTGGGTCAAGGAAATGAGACTGACTGTAGCTGGCAGTGCACCACCATTACATGAGTGCGAACACGGGCTCCGTGTGATCGTAAGCACGGGAATGTATAAACACGGCTAGGGTAGCCTGAACCAGTATCATGTAGGAGCTGATAATCGACAGCGTCGATCCAGGATCAGATTCCCGGCTTCAATGTCCTGGTACAGTAGAGTGATGGCCTGCAAGTCATGTCTATGTATGTGTGCAAATGTTTAGCGTCCCATTTGAAAGCTTCCCGTGGGGCATGCGGATGAGCGAGGCCCAGGGCTTACAGTAATGCAAGCTATGTCTGATGTCTAGCGGCACACAAACGACCACCTGAACGTTCGTCACTACCAACGGCTGCTCCTCAAGCATTGTGTATGACTGCAGTTCACACAGCGACCCTGATGCGTAACTGCTTTTTTGGCGCCTACCTGTAGAGAAAGACACTGCAGCAGTCAACATCTGCAGCGTGTCGTCATGTGGAGCCTCCTCGCTCTGCTGTTTCGTATCCGACATGGCCTGATACACATACGACACGCACGATACAATATACAGAGATGTAAGAGGGGTGATGAATGACTTACAGGAAGGGAAGCTGTATAAGGACGAAACGATGCTTCCGGAGGGCTGCATGGTATGCGGCTTATGGCTTCTTGTATACCTTCTGCGCACTCGCGGTATGGGTCCATGTAACGGATTTAGAGTCACAGACTGCAGTAGGAAGAACTGTATGCCCAAGTCGACGAATAAAGGGTTTGAGATAGGTGTAACAGCAGTGATAAGGCTGGGTGAAGCGTGTTTACGCTTTTCCGAAGCACAAGATGAGAGGTACACAAGAAATGCTTTGAAGTCCTCAAACACGTACTGCTGGTTGTGATAGGGAACAGGTTAGATTGCGACCTGGGAATGAAAATTTGGGCCTTCCATGGTATAGTACCGGATTTCTATGTGTTTGAGTTCGCTGGACAAAACAGACTATCCCGCCGTCAGCTATCGAGATATGTTGATGGCCGACCCCTGAAGTCTGCTTCGGTTCTCAGCAGCCGCAACGCCGGGATGGATGTGTCCTAGGAGTTTTCAACCTTACCCATAGCTTCATTCCCGTTTTGGTGCACAAGTGTCCAGGATCATTGTCCATTTGTAAACTGCCGATGCATTCTCTTTGTGTCAACAGGTCACGCGGAGGAGAAAGGGTACTAATTGAGGCTTGATAGTGCTTGCCACCAATGATCCTTGCCCAGCTGTAGATCGAACCAGGCCGTAACAGGGACAATGTCAAATGCCAATGTTACATGCATACGTGCGTACGCAAGACGGACAATTCGTAGGGCTGTTGCACCGATGTAATATACATCAAGGTTTCTTGAAGCTTTGACGATACGCGCCTACCGCCTTGTCATGTTACTACAAAGTTACTACTAAGTAGGTCCCCGGGGGGTTCAGATTATCGGCCATGAGGATATTTCTAGCATCGCGAATTCGCATGACGATACCCAGCTGCAGAATCCCTTTCATGTACCGGAGCAAACCTCTTCATCGGCTGTTCTTGGTAAGCTGGGTAGCATCAGTGATATATAGGCAGCATACTTGAATCGTTACATCGACAGTGGTTATGACCGCGTGCTGCTGAGTGAGCCATGTAGTATTAGAAAAAGGGGTTTCAAAGACCCCAGCTCTTTAGAGGAAACCTATCAACATCACGATTGCCAGCTTCATGCGACAACCCAGCAAGTATCAGCTGCCAGCATATGGAAAAGAAAAGCATCGAAGATTACCTTGCAGCTTCCGGGACGTTCAAGGCCACGCCTCTATGATCCAGGAAGCAAAACAGGTAGACGAGAGGATCATCTCTCGATTTGGGATTCGTCGCGTATACC